>JAVJIF010011904.1:0-84202 GCA_038442645.1 Agave tequilana | reverse complement strand
AAAATGGTTTTCAAGAGCGTTGAGTAGTATTACATATTTTTTAAGTAAATTTACTATTAATTTAATGTGTTTCTAGTATTAATTGGAAGTTTGACTAAAGTAAAACTTTCAACCCCTATTGGCCTGAACTAGGCCTTGTAAGAGTCGAATAGAACCTAACAAGAGAAAACAAGGTTTTCAAGAGCCATGAGTGTTATTATATTGTTTCTATGTATAATTGCTACTAATTAACTTTGTTCTCATCTTAGTTGGGAAGTTTGACCAAAAGCCAAACTTTCAGCCCCGATTGACTTGAGCTAGGCCTTATTAGAGTCGAATAGGACCCAAATGGGAGGAAAACAAGGTTTCAAGAGATGTGAGTGATATTACATTGTTTCTATGGACAACTACTGCTAGTAACATTGTTTCTAGTATTGATTGGGAAGTTTGACCAAAAGTCAAATTTCAGCTAATTGGCGTGAACTTATAAGAGTCGAATAGGGCGCAACAGGGAGAAATTGCAGTTTTCAAGAGCTGATAATTGTATTACATAGTTTTAATGTATAATTAATACTAATTAAACTTGTTTCTAGTTTTAGTTGGGAGGTTTGATCAAAACTCAAGCTTTTTGTCCCGATTGGCCTGAACAAGCTTATAAGGGCCGAATATGACTTAAACGGAAAGAAAACATGGTTTTGAGAGCCAAGAGTAGTATTACATTTTTTCTATATTCAATTACTACAAATTAAACTTGTTTTTAGTCTTAATCTGAAAGTTTAACCAAAGGTCAAACTTTTAAACCCCGATTGACCTGAATAATTAGGCATTATAAAAGCCGAATAGGGCACAAAGTGGAGAAAACATGGTTGTCAAGAGCCGGGAGTAGTATCGCATAGTATTTATGTAAAATTTCTACTAATTAAACTTGTTTCTATTCTTAATCTGGAAGTTTGACCAAAGTCAAACCTTTAGCCCTGATTGATTGGCCTGAACTACACATTATAAGAGCTCATTTGGGCCTCAAATCGGAGGAAAACATGATTTTCAAGTGCTGGGAGTGGCATTTCATAGTTTTATGTACAATTACTGCTAATTAACCTTATTTCTAGTGTTAATTGAAAGTTTTACTAAAAGTCAAACCTTCAGCCTCGGTTGGCCTGAACTGTACATTATAAGAGCTGAATAAGGCCTAAACCAGAGGAAAACATTATCTTTAAGTGCTGAGAGTGGTATTACATAGTTCTATGTATAATTACTGCTAATAAACCTTATTTCTAGGGTTAATTGAAAGTTTGACCAAAAGTCAAACTTTCAACCTGATTGGTCTGAACTGGCCTTATAAGAGCTAAATAGGGTCTAAACGGGGAGAAAACGAGATTTTCAAGAGCCAAAAAAAGTATTACATAATTTATATATAACCACTATAAATTAAACTTGTTTTATTCTTAATCTGAAAGGTGACCAAAAAACCAAACTTCCAGCCCCGATTAGCCTGAACTCGGCCAAATAAGCGCCAAATATGGCCCAAACTGGAGGAAAACATGCTTTACAAGAGCTGAGAGTGGTATTACATAGTTTCTATGTACAATTACTGCAATTAACCGTGTTTCTAGTATTAATTGAAAAGTTAAACCAAATATCAAACTTTTAGCTCCGATTGGTATGAACTCGACCTTATAAGAGCTAATTGGGTCCAACAGGGAGAAATTACGGTTTTCAAGATCCGGGAGTAGTATTTCATAGTTTTTATGTTATTACTACTAATTAAACTTATTTCTAATCTTAGTTAGAAAGTTTGATTAAAAATCAAACTTTCAGGCCCATTAGCCTGAACTAAGCCTTGTAAGAGCTGAATATGGCCCAAATGGGGAGAAAACATAGTTTTAAAGAGCCAAAAGTTGTATACATAATTTCTATGTACAATTACTACTAATAACTTGTTTCTAGTCTAAATTTGAAAGTTTTAACCAAAATTCAAACTTCCAGTCACGATTGTCTGGAACTAGTTATTATATGAGCTGAACAGGATCCAAACGGGGAGTAGTATTACATAATTTTTAGGTGTAATTACTACTAATTAAACTTGTTTCTAGTCTTAAATAGAAAGTTTGGCCACAGTCAAACTTTCAGCCTTGATTGGCCCCAATTAGGCCTTATAAGAGCCGAATAGGGCCAAAAATAGTGGGAAAACATGGATTTCAAGAGCCTGTAGTAGTATCACATAGTTTCAATGTATAACTACTACAAATTAAACTTGTTTCTATATTTAATTTGAAAGCTTAGCTAAAAGTCAAACTTTCAGCCCTGATTGGGCTGAATTCGGCCATATAAGTGGCAAATAGGGTCAAACCCTAGGAAAACATGGTTTTTAAGAGCTGAGAGTGGTATTACAAAGTTTCTATGTACAATTACTATAATTACCTTATTTCTTATCATAATTAGAAAGTTTGACCAAAAGTCAAACCTTCAGCCCTTAAGAGCCGAATAGGACCAATGGGGAGAAAACATGATTTTCAATAGCCGGGAGTTGCATCACATAGTTTTTATATATAACTACTACTAATTAAACTTGTTTCTATTCTTAATTTAGAAGTTTGACCAAAAGTCAAAATTTTAGCCCCGATTGGCCAGAACTAGGCCTTATAAAGAGCTAAATAGGGCCCAAACAGGAGGAAACGTGATTTTCAAGAGCTGAGAGTGGTATTTAATAGTTTCTATGTACAATTATTGCTAACTAACCTTGTTTACAGTATTAATTAGGAAGTTTAATCAAAAAACAAACCTTTAGCCCATGTTACCCTAAACTAGGCCTAATAAGAGCCGAATAGGGCCAAAACGGGAGAAAATGTGATTTTCATAAGCCCAGAGTAGTATTATATAGTTTTTATGTATAATTACTAATAATTAAACTTGTTTTACATCTTTATTAGTAATTTGGACCAAAAGTCAAACCTTAAGCCCTTATTGGCCTGAATTAGCCCTTCTTAGTGCAGAATTACGCCAAATGGGAAGAAAATATAGTTTCAAGTGCTGAGAATGGCATTATATAGTTTCTATATACAATTATTACAAACAGACCTTATTTCTGTTTTAATTGGGAAGTTTGATCAAAAGTCAAACTTTCAGCTCCGATTGGTCTGAATTAGGCTTTATATAAGACGAATAGGGTCCAAACGGGGAGAAAATAAGGTTTTTAAGAGCCGGGAGTATTATTTAATAGTTTCTATGTTTAACTACTACTAATTAAACTTGTTTGTATTCTTAATTTTAAATTTTACTAAAAGTAAAACTTTCAGCCCCGATTGGCTTGAACTAGGCCTTATAAGAGCCGAATGGGACCAAGCGGGAGGAAAACATAGTTTCCAAGAGCCTTGAGTGAAATTACATAGTTTCTATGTACATTTACTACTAATTAACCTTGTTTCTAGCCTTAATTGGCAAGTTTGATTAGAAGTCAAATTTTTAACCCCGATTGGCCTGGAATTGTCTTATAAGAGCCGAATTGGGTCCAAACGGGAATAAATCGAGGTTTTCATGAGCCGTGAGTAGAATTACATAGTTTTTATGTGTAATTACTGCTACTTGTTTCTAGTCTTAATTAGGAATTTTGATCAAAAGCTAAATTTTCAACCCGATTGGCCTGAACTAGGCCTTATAAAGGCCGAATAGGGTCCAAACACGGAGATAATATAGTTTTCAAGAGCCGAGAGTAGTATTACATGGTTTATATGTATAATTACTGCTAGTTAAACTTGTTTCTAATATTAATTGAGAAGTAAGACAAAAAGTCAAACCTTCAGCCCCATTTGGCCTGAAGTAGGCTTTATAAGAGCCAATTAAGGCCCAAACGGGGAGAAAATGAAGTTTTCAAGAGCTGAGAGTAGTAGCACATAATTTTTATATATAATTAATACTAATTAAACTTGTTTCTAGTCTTAATTGAGAAGTTTTTTCAAAAGTCAAACTTTCAGCCCCGATAGGCCGAATAGGCCTTCAATAAGAGCCGAATAAGGATCAAATTGGTGGAAAACATGGTTTACAAGGGCCATGAATGATATTACATAGTTCAATGTACAATTACTACTGATTAACCTTGTTTCTAATGTTAATTGGGAAGTTTTTAAACCAAAAATTCAAACTTTCAGCCCTGATTGGCCTGAACAAAACCTTATAAGAACCGAATAGGGACCAAACGGGAGGAAAACATGGTTTCCAAGGTCCGTGAATGGTATTACATAGTTCTATATATAATTACTGCTAATAAACCTTATCTCTAGTATTAATTGAAAGTTTGACCAAAAGTCAAACTTTCAACCCTGATTGGCCTGAACTGGGCATTATAAAGCTGAATAAGGCATAAACGGGAGAAAATGAGATTTTCAAGAGCCAAAAAAAGTATTAATAGTTTTATATATAACCACTATAAATTAAACTTGTTTTATTCTTAATCTGAAGTTGACCAAAAGCCAAACTTTCAGCCCGATTGGCCTGAACTCAGCCAAATAAGCACCAAATATGGCCCAAACCGGAGGAAAATATGGTTTATAAGAACTGAGAGTGGTATTACATAGTTTCTATGTACAATTACTGCAATTAACCGTGTTTCTATTATGAATTGAAAAGTTAAACCAAATATCAAACTTTTAGCTCCGATTGGTTTGAACTCGACCTTATAAGAGCTAATAATAGGGCCTAACGGGGAGAAATTGCGGTTTTCAAGATCTGGGAGTAGTATTTCATAGTTTTTATGTTTATTACTATTAATTAAACTTGTTTCTAGTCTTAGTTAGAAGTTTAATCAAAATCAAACTTTCAGACCCGATTAGCCTGTACTAAGCCGTATAAGAGTCGAATATGGCTCAAATGGGGGAGAAAACATGGTTTAAAGAGCCAAGAGTTATATTACATAATTTTTATGTACAATTACTACTACCTAAACTTATTTTTAGTGTTAATTTGAAAGTTTTAACCAAAAGTTAAACTTTCAGCCACGATTGGCCTGAACTAGTTATTATATGAGCTAAATAGGACCCAAACGGGGAGTAGTATTACATAGTTTTTAGGTATAATTACTACTAATTAAACTTGTTTCTAGTCTTAATTGGATAGTTTGGCCAAAGTCAATCTTTCAGCCTTGATTGGCCCCAATTAGACCTTATAAGAGCCGAATAGGGCCAAAAACAGAGAGAAAATATAGATTTCAAGAGCCTGCAATAGTATCACATAGTTTCTATATATAATTACTACTAATTAAACTTGTTTCTATTTTAAATTTGAAAGTTTGACCAAAAGTCAAACTTTTTGCCCCGATTGGCCTGAATTAGGTATTATAAGAGCCGATAAAACACTAACGAGGAGATAACGAGATTTTCAAGAGCCGGGAGTGGAATTACATAGTTTCTACATACAATTACTATTAATTAACTTTGTTTCTAGTCTTAATTGACAAGTTTGATCAAAAGTCAAATTTCAGCCCGATTAGCCTCAAATATATGCCTTATAAGACACGAATAGGGCCCAAACGGGGAGAAACCGAGGTTTTCAATAGCCGGGAGTGGAATTACATAGTTTTATGTATAATTTCTACAAATTAAACTTGTTTCTAGTCTTAATTAGAAAATTTAATTAAAAGTCAAACTTTCAGCCCCGATTGCCCTGAACTCGGCTTTATAAGCGCAGAATAAGGGCCAAACGGGGAGAAAACGTGATTTTTCAGAGCCGAGAGTAGAATTACATAGATTCTATACACAATTATTACTAATTAATGTAATTTCAAGTCTTAATCTGAAAGTTTGACCAAAAGTCATACTTTCAGCCCCGATTTACCTGATTAGGCCTTAGTCGAATAGGGTTCAAACAGGGAGAAAATATATTTTCAAGAGCCTTGAGTGGTATTATATGTAAATTTACTACTAATTTTATGTGTTTCTAGTCTTAATTAGGAAGTTTGACCAAAAGTAAAACTTTCAGCCCTGTGAATGGCCTGAGGTAGGCCTTATAAGAGCCGAATAAGACCCTAAATGGGAGGAAAATAAAGTTTTCAAGAGCCGTGAGTAGTATTACATAGTTTTTATGTACAGTTACTGCTAATTAATCTTGTTTCTAGTGTTAATTGGGAAGTTAGATCTAAAGTCAAACTTTCAGCCCTAATTGGCTTGAAGTAGGCCCTATAAGAGTGAAAAAGGGCCTAAACAGGGAGAAAATGCGGTTTTCAAGAGTCGTGAGTTGTATTACATAATTTTTATCTATAATTACTAGTAATTAAACTGGTTCTACTCTTAATTATGAAGTTCGATTAAAAGTCAAACTTTCAACACCGATTGGCCTGATCAAGGCCTTATAAGAGCCGAATATGGTCCAAACGAGAAGAAAATGTGGTTTTAAAGAGCTGATTATAGTATTACATAATTTCTATGTTCTATTACTACAAATTAAACTTGTTTTTCATCTTAATCGGGAAGTTTGACCAAAAGTTAAATTTTAGCCCCGATTGGCCTGAACTAGGCGTTGTAAGAGCCGAATAGGCCACAAAAGGGAGAAAGCATGATTTTCAAGTGTCGAGAATAGTATCACATATTTTTTATGTATAATTATTACTAATTAAACTTGTTTCTATTCCTAATCGGGAAGTTTGACCAAAAATCAAACCTTCAGCCCCAATTTGCCTAAACTACATATTATAAGAACCAAATCGGGCTCAAACAAGAGGAAAACATGGTTTTCTAGAGCCGTGAGTGGTATCAAATATTTTCTATATGGAATTATAATTAATTAACCTTGTTTCTAGTGTTAAATAAAAGTTTGACCAAATGTCAAACTTTTAACCCTATTAGCCTGAACTAGGCCTTATAAGAGCTAAATAGGGTCAAAACAGGGAGAAAACGAGGTTTTTAAGAGCCGAGAGTAATATTATAAAGTTTTATGTATAACCACTATAAATTAAACTTTTTTCTATTTTAATTTGGAAGTTTGATCAAAAGTGAAACATAGTTTATATAGTTTTCAAGGGTTATAAGAGCCGAATAGGGACCAAAAGGGAGGAAAACATAGTTTTCAAGGGTTAAGAATGGTATTAAATAGTTTATATGTACAATTACGACTTATTAACCTTATTCTAGTTTTAATTGTAAACTTTCAGCCCTATTTGGTCTGGACTAGACCTTATAATATAAGAGCCGAATAAGGTACAAACGGAGAAAAACAAGGTTTCCAAGAGCAAGGAGAAGTAATACATAGTTTTATGTGTAATTACTACTAATTAAACTTGTTTCGCATCTTAATTGGGAAGTTTTACCAAAAGTCAAACTTTCAGCCCCGAATAGGGACCAAACGGGAGGGAACATGGTTTTCAAGGACCATGAATGGTATTATATAGTTTCTATGTATAATTACTACTAATTAACTTTATTTCTAGTGTTAATTGGAAAGTTTGACCAAGAGTCAAACTTTCAACCCGATGGCCTGAATTTGGCCTTATAAGAGCCGATTAGGGCCCAAACGGGGAGAAAATGAGGTTTTCAAGAGCTGAGAGTAGTATGACATAGTTTTTATGTATAATTACTACTAATTAAACTTGTTTTTAGTCTTAATTATAAAGTTTGACCAAAAGTCAAACCTTTAGTTCTTATTAGCCTAAACTAGGCCTCATTAGAGCCGAATAGGACCACAACGGGAGAAAACAAGGTTTTCAAGTGCTGAGAGTGGTATTTCATAGTATTTATGTACAATTAGTACTAATTAACCTTATTTCTAGTGTTAATTGGAAAGTTTGACCAAAAGTCAAACTTTCAGCCCTTATTAGAGCCTGAACTAAGCCTTATAAGAGCCGAATAAAGCCCAAACAGGGAGAAAACGAGGTTTTCAAGAGATGGGTGTTGACTAACATAGTTTTTATGTATAATTACTACTAATTAAACTTATTTCTAAGTTTTACCAAAAGTCAAAGTTTCATCCCCGATTGGCCTGAACTAGGCCTTATAAGAGCCGAATAGGGACCAAACGGGAGGAAAACATAGTTTTCAAGGGCCGTGAATAGTATTACATAATTTATATGTACAATTACAACTAATTTACCTTTTTTATAGTGTTAATTGAGAAGTTTAATCAAAAGTCAAACTTTCAGCCCCGATTGGCATGAACTAGGCCTTGCAATAGCAGATTAGGGCCCAAACGGGGAGAAAATGAGGTTTTCAAGATTTGAGAGTAGTAATACATAGTTTTTATGTATAATTAAGACTAATTAAATTAGTTCTAGTCTTAATTTTGAGAAGTTTTACCAAAAGTCAAACTTTTAGCCCTAATTGCTCTGAAGTAGCCTTATAAGGGCCGAATAGGGACCAAACGGGAGGAAAACAGGATTTTCAAGGGCCAAAATGGTATTACATAGTTCTATGTACAATTTCTTTTGATTAAACTTTTTTCTAGTGTTAATCGAGAAGTTTGACCAGACTGAAACTTTTAGCCTCTACTGGCTTGAAAAGGTCCTTATAAGAGCCTAATAGGGTCCAAACGGGGAGAAAATATAGTTTTCAAAACTCAGGAGTAGTAATATATAGTTTTTATGTATAATTACAAATAATTATACTAGTTTCTAGTCTTAATTGAGAAGTTTTATCAAAAGTCAAACTTTCAGTCCCGATTAACCTGAACAAGACTTTATAATGGCCAATTAAGGCCCAAACGGGGAAAAAACAAGGTTTCAAGAGCCGAGAGGTAGTAATACATAGTTTTTATGTAAATTACTATTCATTAAACTAGTTTCTAGTTTTAATTGAGAAGTTTTACCTAAAGTCAAACTTTCAGCCCCGATTAGCCTGAACTAGACCTTATATGAGCTGAATAAGGCCTAAACGGAGAAAATCATGATTTTCAAGGGCTGAGAGTGGTATTGCATAGTTTATGCATACAATTATTACTAATTAACCTTGTTTCTAATATTAATTAAAAGTTTGATCAAAAGTCAAACTTTCAGCCCTATTAGCCTGAACTAATACTTATAAGAGCCGAATAAGGTCCAACCGGGGAGACAATACAGTTTTCAAAAGCCAGGAGTAGTAATACATAGTTTTTATGTATAATTACTACTAATTAAACTAGTTTCTAGTCTTAATTGAGAAGTTTGACTGAATGTCAACTTTCAGCCCCGCTTGGCCTGAAGCCTCATAAGAGCCGAATAGGGACCAAACGAAAGGAAAACATGATTTTCAAAGGCCGTGAATTGTGTTACATAGTTTTATGTACAATTACTACTAATTAGACTTTTTTTATTCTTATTTTGGAAGTCTGACCAAAATTCTAACTTTCTACCCGATTAGCCAAAAAATAGTCCTTATTAATAGCCAAATAGGGTCCAAACTTAAGGAAAATATGGTTTTCAAGTGGTGAGAATAGTATTACATTATTTTTATATATAATTACTGCTAATGAACTATGTTTCTACTGTTAATTGGGAAGTTTGAGCTAAAATCAAACTTTCAGCCTTGGTTAGCCTAAACTAAGCCTTATAAGAGCCGAGTAGGGCTCAAACGGGTGAAAATGCAGTTTGCAAGAACCCGGAGTAGTGTTACATAGTTTTTTGTATAATTACTACTAAGTAAACTTGTTTTAAGGCTTAATTAGGAAGTTTGACCAAAACTCAAACCTTATAAGTGCATATTAGGTCTCAAATGGGAAGAAAATATGGTTTTAGGTATTGAGAGTGGTATTACATAGTTTCTATATAGAATTAATACAAATTAATCTTGTTTTTAGTTTTAATTGGGAAGTTTGGCCAAAAGTCAAACTTTCAGTTCTGATTGGCCTGAACTAAGCTTTATATAAGCGAATTGGGTACAAACAGGGAGAGAATACTGTTTTCAAGAGCCGTGGGTGGTATTATATAGTGTTTATATACAATTACTACTAATTAATCTTGTTTTAGTCTTAGTTGAGAAGCTTGACCAAAATTCAAACTTTTATCCCCGACTGGCCTTAACTAGGCCTTATTAGAACCTATTAGAGACCATAAGGGGAGAAAATGAGGTTTTCTACAACCGGGAGAATTATTACATAGTTTCTATGTATAGCTACTACTAATTAAACTTTTTTGGAAGTTTGACCAAAAGTCAAACTTTCAGTCCTGATTAGCCTGAACTAGGGCATATCAGAGCCGAACAAGGCTCACACGGGAAGAAAACATTATTTTCAAGAGCAAGTGAGCGAAATTACATAGCTTTTATGTTATTTATTACAAATTAACATGGTTTTCAAGTCAAACTTTTAGTTCTGATTAGTCTGAAATATGCCTTATAAGAGCCGAATAGGGCCTAAACAGGGAGAAACAGAGGTTTTCAATAGCCGGGAGTAGAATTTCATAGTTTTATGTATAGTTACTACAAATTAAACTTGTTTCTATTCTTAATTAGGAAGCTTGATAAAAAGTCAAACTTTCTGCTTCGATTGCCCTGAACTCGGCTTTATAAGAACCGAATAGGACCCAAACAGAGAAAAAACGTGATTTTTCAAGAGCCAAGAGTACTTTACACAGATTCTATGAACTTCTAATTAACCTTATTCTAGTCTTAATCTAGAAGTTTGACCAAAAGTCATACTTTCAGCCCCGATTTACCTGAACTATACCTTTGAAGAGATTAATAGGGCCCAAACGGTGAATAAATATGGTTTTCAAGAGCGTTGAGTAGTATTACATAGTTTTTATGTAATTTTCTATTAATTTAATGTGTTTCTAGTATTAATTGGGAAGTTTGACTAAAAGTAAAACTTTCAGCCCCGATTGGCCTGAACTAGGCCTTGTAAGAGTCGAATAGAACCCAAACAAGAGGAAGACAAGATTTTCAAGAGCCATGAGTGGAATTATATTGTTTCTATGTATAATTGCTATTAATTAACCTTGTTTCTCATCTTAGTTGGGAAGTTTGACCAACAGTCAAACTTTCAGTCCTGATTGACTTGAACTAGGGCCTTATTAGAGTCGAATAGGACCTAAATAGGAGGAAAATAAGGTTTTCAAGAGATGTGAGTGGTATTATATTGTTTCTATGGATAACTACTGCTAAGTAATCTTGTTTCTAGTGTTAATTAGGAAGTTTGATCAAAAGTCAAATTTTCAGCTAATTGGCGTGAACTAGGCCTTATAAGAGACGAATGGGGCGCAACTGGGGGAAAATGCAGTTTTTAAGAGCCGATAATTGCATTACATAGTTTTAATGTATAATTACTACTAATTAAACTTGTTTCTAATCTTAGTTGGGAGGTTTGATCAAAACTCAAACTTTCTGCCCCCATTGGCCTGAACAAGGCCTTATAAGGGACGAATATGACTTAAACGGAAAGAAAACATGGTTTTAAAGAGCCAAGAGTAGTATTACATACTTTCTATATTCAATTACTATAAATTAAACTTGTTTTTAGTCTTAATCTGAAAGTTTGATCAAAGGTCAAACTTTTAGCCCGATTGACCTAACTTAGGCATTATAAAAGCCGAATAGGGCACAAAAGTGGAGAAAACAAGGTTGTCAAGAGCCGGGAGTAGTATCGCATAGTTTTTATGTAAAATTACTACAAATTAAACTTGTTTCTATTCTTAATCGGAAAGTTTGACCAAAAGTCAAACCTTTGGCCCTAATTGGCCTGACTACATATTATAAGAGCTTATTAGGGCCCAAACCGGAGGAAAACATAGTTTTCAAGTGCTGAGAGTGGTATTACATAGTTTTATGTACAATTACTACTAGTTAACCTTATTTCTAGTGTTAATTGAGAGTTTGACGAAAAGTCAAACCTTTAGCCCCGATTGGCCTAAACTAAACGGGAGGAAAACATAGCTTTCGAGGGCCGTAAACGGTATTATATAGTTTCTATGTACAATTAATACTGATTAACTTTATTTCTAGTGTTAATTGGAAAGTTTGACTAAAAGGCAAGTTTCCAGCCCCCTATTGGCCTTAGCTAGGCCCATAAGAGCCGAATAGGGTTCAAACTGGGAGAAAATGCAATTTTCAATAGCTGAGAGTAGTATTACATAGCTTTTATGTATAATTACTACAAATTAAACTTATTTCTAGTCTTAATTAGAATGTTTTAGCAAAAGTCAAACCTTCAGTCCTTATTCGCCTGAACTAGGCCTTATAGGAGCCGAGTAGGGCCCAAACTGGAGGAAAACATGGTTTTCAAGATCTGAGAGTGAGATTACATAGTTTTGTGTACAATTGCTCCTAATTAACCTTACTTCTAGTATTTATTGGAAATCTTGACCAAAAGCCAAACTTTCAGCCTCGATTGGCCTGAACAAGGAGTTATAAGAGCCGAATAAGGGACAAACGGGAGAAAATATGGTTTTTAAAAGCCGTGAGTAGTAATACCTAAATTGTATATATAAGTACTAGTAAATAAACATATTTTCAAGTCTTAATTGATAAGTTTTTACCAAAAGTCAAACTTTCAGCCCCGATTGGCCTAAGCTAGGCCTTACAAGAGCTGAATAAAGACAAAACGGGAGGAAATTTTGGTTTTCAAGGGCTGTGAATGGTATTATATAGATTATATGTAGGATTACTACTAATTAACCATGTTTCTTGTGCTAATTAAGAAGTTTGACTTAAGTCAAAGTTTCAGCCTCGATTGACCTGAACTAGGCTTATAAGAGCCGAATTAAGTCTCAAACGGGGAAAAAAACAAGATTTTCAAGAGCCGGGAGTAGTAATACATAGTTTTTATGTATAATTACAACTAATGAAACTTATTTCTAGTCTTAATTGGGAAGTTTTAGCAAAAGTCAAACTTTTAGCTCCTATTGGCCTGTACTAGGCCTTACAAGAACCGAATAGGGACCAAACGGGAGGAAAACATGGTTTTCAAGAGTCGTGAATGGTCTTACATAGTTCTATGTACAATTAGTACTAATTAACTTTGTTTCTAGTGTTAACTCAAACTTTAGCTCCGATTGGCCTGAATTAGGCCTTATAAGAGTCGATTAGGGGCCAAATTGGGAGAAAATGAGGTTTGCAAGAGTCAGGAGTAGTATGACATAGTTTTTTATATTTAATTACTACTAATTAAACTTATTTCTAGTCTTAATTAGAAAGTTTAACCAAAAGTCAAACCTTCAGCTCTTATTGGCCTGACTGAACCAGGCCTTATCTGAGCCAAATAAGGCCCTATCGGGAGAAAACATGATTTTTCAATAGCTGAGAGTGGTATTACAAAGTTTCTTTATACAATTATTACTGATTACCTTGATTCTAGTGTTAATTGAGAAGTTTGACCAAAAGTCAAACTTTCAGCCGATGGCCTGAACTAGGCCTAATAAGAGTCAAATAAGGCCCAAACGGGGAGAATACAATGTTTTCAAGAGCCGGGAGTAGTATAATCTAGTTTTTTATATATAATTACTACTAACTAAACTTGTTTTAGTTGTAATTGAAAAGTTTGACCAAAAGTTAAATTTTCAGCCCCGATTGGCCTGAATTAGGCCTTAATAAGAGCCGAATATGGCGAAAACCGGGGGGGGGGGGGGTGGACATGTCTTTCAAGAGCTTGGAGTAGTATCACATAGTTTCTATGTATAACTACTACTAATTAAACTTGTTTCTATAGTTAATTAAAGTTTGACCGAAAGTAAAATTTTTAACCCCGATTGGCCTGAACTCGGCCACATAAGTGCCAAATAGGGCCCAAACTGGAGGAAAATATGATTCTCAAGAGCTGAGAGTCATATTACATTATTTCTATGTACAATTCAGCTAATTAACATTGTTAATTAGTCTGAACTCGGTCTTATAAGAGCCCAGTAGGACCCAAACGAGGAGAAAATGTTGTTTTCAAGAGCCGGGGTTTTCAAGAGCTGAGACTAGTATTACATAGTTTTTTGTATAATCACTACTAATTAAACTTGTTTCTGGTCTTAATTGGGAAGTTAGATCAAAAGTCAAACTTTCAACCCCGATTGGCCTAAATAGGCCTTATAAGAGCCGAATATGGCCTAAATAGGGAGAAAACATGGTTTTAAAGAGCCAGGAATTGTATTACATAGTTCTATGTATAATTACTACTACTTAAACATGTTTCTAGTCTTAATCTGGAAGATTAACCGAAAGTCAAACTTTCAGCCCCTATTATAAGGGCCGAATAAAACCCAAACGAGGAGATAACGAGATTTTCAAGAGCCGGTAGTGGAATTACATAGTTTCTATGTACATTTACTATTAATTAACTTTGTTTTTAGTCTTAATTGACAAGTTTGATCAAAAGTCAAATTTCAGCCCTGATTAGCCTCAAATATGCCTTATAAGAGCCGAATATAGAGCCCAAACGGGGAGAAACTGAGGTTTTCAATAGCCGGGAGTAGAATTACATAGTTTTATGTATAATTTCTACAAATTAAACTTGTTTCTAGTCTTAATTAGAAAATTTGATTAAAAGTCAAACTTTCAGCCCCGATTGCCCTGAACTCGGGTTTTATAATCGTAGAATAGGGGCCAAACGGGGAGAAAACGTGATTTTTCATGAGCCGAGAGTAGTATTACATAAATTTTATACACAATAACTGCTAATTAATGTTGTTTCAAGTCTTAATCTGAAAGTTTGACCAAAAGTCATACTTCCAACCCCGATTTGCCTGAATTAGGCCTTAGTCGAATAGGATTCAAACGGGGAGAAAACATGTTTTCAAGAGCCTTGAGTGATATTACATAGTTTTTATGTAAATTTACTACTAATTTAATGTGTTTCTAGTCTTAATTAGGAAGTTAAACCAAAAGTAAAACTTTCAGCCCTGATTGGCCTGAGCTAGGCCTTATAAGAGCCGAATAAGACCCAAATGGGAGGAAAATAAGGTTTTCAAGAGCTGTGAGTAGTATTACAAAGTTTTTATGAAAAATTAATGCTAATTAACCTTATTTCTAGTGTTAATTATAACGTTTAATCTAAAATCAAACTTTCAGCCCTAATGACCTAAATTAGGCCCTATAAGAGCCAAATAAGGCCCAAATAGGGAGAAAATGCGATTTTCAAGAGTCATGAGTTTATTATATAATTTTTATGTATAATTACTTCTAATTAAACTGGTTCTACTCTTAATTGTGAAGTTTAATCAAAAGTCAAACTTTCAATACGATTGGCCGAACAAGGCCTTATAACAGCCGAATATGGTCCAAACGAGAAAAAAATGTGGTCTTAAAGAGCTGATAATAGTATTACATAATTTCTATGTTCAATTACTACAAATTAAACTTGTTTTTTTCATTTTAATCTGGAAGTTTGATCAAAAGTTAAATTTTAACCCCGATTGACCTGAAATAGGCATTGTAAGAGCATAATAGGCCACAAACAGGAGAAAGCATGATTTTCATGTGCCGAGAATAATATCACATATTTTTTTGTATAATTATTACTAATTAAACTTGTTTCTATTCCTAATCGGGATGTTTGACCAATAGTCAAACCTTCAGCCCCAATTTGCCTAAACTACATATTTATTCAAATCGGGCCCAAACAAGAGGAAAACATGGTTTTCAAGAGCCGTGAGTGGTAATAAATAGTTTCTATATGGAATTACAACTATTAACCTTGTTTCTAGTGTTAATTAGAGTTTGACCAAAAGTCAAATTTTTAACCTTGATTGGCCTGAACTAGGCCTTATAAGAGCTGAATAGGGTCAAAATAGGGAGAAAATGAGGTTTTTAAGAGCCGAAAGTAGTACTACAAAGTTTTATGTATAACCATTATAAATTAAACTTTTTTCTATTCTTAATTTGGAAGCTTGATCAAAAGTGAAACTTTCATCCCTGATTGGCCTTATAAGAATCGAAAAGGGACTAAACGGGAAGAAAACATGGTTTTCAAGGGCCGTGAATGGTATTACATAGTTTTTATGTACAATTACTACTAATTAACCTAGTTTTAGTTTTAATTGGGAAGTTTGATCAAGAGTCAAACTTTCAACTCTGCTTGGCCTGAACTAGGTCTTATAAGAGTCGAATATGGACAAAAAGGGAGGAAAACAAAGTTTTCAAGGGCTGTGAATGGTATTACATAGTTTATATGTACAATTACGACTAATTAACCTGATTTCTAGTGTTAATTGTGAACTTTCAGCCCTATTTGGTCTGGACTAGACCTTATAATATAAGAGCTAAATAAGGTACAAACGGGTAAAAACAAGGTTTCCAAGAGCAAGGAGAAGTAATACATATTTTTATGTATAATTACTATTAATTAAACTTGTTTCTCGTCTTCATTGGGAAGTTTTACCAAAAATCAAACTTTCAATCCTGATTGGTCTGAACTAGGCTTTATAAAAGCCGAATAGGGACTAAACGGGAGGAAAACATGGTTTTCAAGGGCCATGAATGGTATTACATAGTTTCTTTGTACAATTACTACTAATTCACTTTGTTTCGAATGTTAATTGAAAGTTTGAACATGAGTCAAACTTTCAGCCCTGATTGGCCTGAATTAGGCCTTATAAGAGCCGATTAGGGCCCAAACGGGAGAAAATGAGGTTTTCAAGAGCCAAGAGTAGTATGACATAGTTTTTATGTATAATCACTACTAATTAAACTTGTTTTTAGTTTTAATTATAAAGTTTGACCAAAAGTTAAACCTTTAGTTCTTATTAGCCTGAACTAGGCCTCATTAGAACCGAATAGGACCAAAATGGGAGAAAATAAGGTTTTCAAGTGCTGAGAGTTGTATTACACTGTTTTTATGTACAATTAGTACTAATTAGCCTTGTTTCTAGTGTTAAATGGGAAGTTTGACCAAAAGTCAAACTTTCAGCCCCTATTAGCCTGAACTAGGCCTTATAAGAGCCGAATAAAGCCCAAATAGGGAGAAAACGAGGTTTTCAAGAGGTGGGAGTAGGATAACATATTTTTTATGTATAATTTCTACTAATTAAACTTATTTCTAAGTTTGACTAAAAGTCAAACTTTTATTCCCGATTGGCCTGAACTAGGCCTTATAAGAGCTGAATAGGGACCAAACGGGAGGAAAACATGGTTTTCAAGGGCCGTGAATAGTATTACATAGTTTCTATGTACAATTACTACTAATTAATCTTGTTTATAGTGTTAATTTAGAAGTTTGATTAAAAGTCAAACTTTCAGTCCCGATTGGCATGAATTAGGCCTTATAAAAGCCGATTAGGGCCCAAACGGAGAGAAAACGAGGTTTTAAAGAGCCGAGAGTAGTAATACATAATTTTTATATATAATTACTACTAATTAAACTAGTTTCTAGTCTTAATTTTGAAAATTTTTACCAAAAGTCAAACTTTTAGTCCCGATTAGCCTGAACAAGACCTTATAATGGCCGATTAAGGCCCAAACGGGGAAAAAAACGAGGTTTCAAGAGCCGAGAGTAGTAATACATAGTTTTTATGTATAATTACTATTAATTAAACTAGTTTCTTGTCTTAATTGAGAAGTTTTAGCCTAAAGTCAAACTTTAAGCCCCGATTAGCCTGAACTTGACCTTATATGAGCTGAATAGGGCCTAAACGGGAGAAAATCATGGTTTTCAAGGGCTGAGAGTGGTATTGCATAATTTCTACATACAATTATTACTAATTAATCTTGTTTCTAATATTAATTGAAACGTTTGATCAAAAGTCAAACTTTCAGCCCTGATTAACCTGAACTAGTCCTTATAAGAGCCGAATAAGGTCCAACCGGGGAGATATTACAGTTTTCAAATTAGGAGTAGTAATAAAAAGTTTTTATTATGTATAATTACTACTAATTAAACTAGTAACTAGTCTTAATTGAGAAGTTTGACTGAAAGTCAAACTTTCAGCCCGAGTGGCCCGAACTAGGCCTCATAAGAGCCGATAGGGACTAAACGGGAGGAAAACATGGTTTTCAAAGGCCGTGAATGGTGTTACATAGTTTTTATGAATTACTAATAATTAGACTTGTTTTTATTCTTATTTTGGAAGTCTGACGAAATTTCTAACTTTCTACCCGATTAGCCAGAACTAGGCCTTATGATAGCTAAATAAGGTCCAAACTTAAGGAAATATGGTTTTCAAGTGGTGAGAGTGGTATTACATAGTTTTTTTATACAATTACTACTAATTAGCCATATTTCTAGTGTTAATTGGGAAGCTTGAGCTAAAATCAAACTTTCAGCCCTGATTAGCCTAAACTAAACCTTATTAGAGCCGAATAGGGCTCAAACGGGTGAAAATAAAGTTTTTAAGAGCCCGGAGTAGTGTTACATAGTTTTTTTTATATAATTACTACTAAGTAAACTTGTTTTAATGCTTAATTAGGAAGTTTGACCAAAACTCAAACCTTATAAGTGCATATTAGGGCTCAAATGGGAAGAAAATATGGTTTCAAGTGTTGAGAGTGGTATTACATAGTTTCTATGTAAAGTAATATAAATTAATCTTGTTTCTAGTTTTATTTAGGAAATTTGGCCAAAAGTCAAACTTTCAGCTCTGGTTGGCCTGAACTAAGCTTTATACAAGCGAATTGGGTCCAAACAGGGAGAGAATACGGTTTTCAAGAGCAGTGGGTGGTATTATATAGTGTTTATATACAATTACTACTAATTAATCTTATTTTTAGTCTTAGTTGAGAAGTTTAACCAAAATTCAAACTTTTATCCCCGCTGGCCTTAACTAGGCCTTATTAGAACCTATAAGAGACCATAAGGGCAGAAAATGAGGTTTTCTAGAACCGGAAGTATTATTACATAGTTTCTATTTATAACTACTACTAATTAAACTTTTTTATATTCTTAATTTGAAAGTTTGACCAAAAGTCAAACTTTCAGCCCTGATTGGCCTGAACTAGGCCATATCAGAGCCGAACAAGGCTCACACGGAAAGAAAACATGGTTTCCAAGAGCAAGTGAGTGAAATTACATAGTTTTTATGTATTTCACTCACGGCTCTTGGAAACTATGTTTTCCACCCGCTTGGTCCCATTCGGCTCTTATAAGGCCTAGTGAGCCAATCGGGGCTGAAAATTTGACTTTTGGTAAAACTTTCAAATTAAGAATACAAACAAGTTTACTTAGAAGTCGTTAAACATAGAAACTATTTAATATTACTCCCGGCTCTTGAAAACCTTATTGTATCCCCGTTTGGACCCTATTCGGCTTATATAAAATCAAGTTCACACCAATCAGAGCTGAAAGTTTACTTTGGTCAAACTTCCCAATTAAAAACTAGGAATAAGGTTAGTTTGTAATATTGTACATAGAAAGTATATAATGCCACTCTCAGCACTTCAAACTATATTTTCTTCCCATTTGGCATATTCTGCACTATGAAGGGCTAGTTTAGGCTAATAAGGGTTTAAGGTTTGTCTTTTGGTCCAACTTACTAATAAAGATTTAAAACAAGTTTAATTATTAGTAATTATATATAAAAATTATATAATACTACTCTGGGCTTATGAAAATCAAATTTTCTCCCGTTTTGGCAATTCGGCTCTTTTTAGGCCTAGTTTAGGCCAACATGGGCTGAAAGTTTGTATTTGGTTAAGCTTCCTCATTAACACTGTAAAAAAGGTTAGTTAGCAATAATTGTACATAGAAACTATTAAATACCACTCTCAGCTCTTGAAAATCATATTTCCTCCTATTTGGGCCCTATTTAGCTCTTATAAGACCTAGTTCTGGCCAATTTGGGCTAAAAGTTTGACTTTTGGTCAAACTTCTAAATTAAGAATAGAAACAAGTTTAATTAGTAGTAGTTACACATAGAAACTATGTGATACTACTCCCGGCTATTGAAGATCATGTTTTCTCCCCGTTTGGTCCTTATTTGGCTCTATAAGTCCTGGTTCAGGCCAATCGGGATTGAAAGTTTGAGTTTTGATAAAACTTTGCAATTAAGACTAGAAACAAATTTAATTAGTAGAAATTAAATATAAACCTATGTAATACTACTCCTAACTCTTGAAAAGCTCATTTTCACCCCGTTTTGGTCTTATTCAGCTCTTATAAGGCGTAGTTCAGCCGATCAGGGCCGAAACTTTGACTTTAGGTCAAACTAATAGTAATTGTATATAGAAACGATGTAATACCACTCTCAGATCTTCAAAACCATCTTTTCTCCCATTTGGGCCCTATTAGGCTTTTATAAGACCTAGTTCAGGCCAATAAGAGCTGAAGGTTTAACTTTTAGTCAAACTTCCTAAATAAGACTAAAAAAGTTTATTTAATCGTAATTATACATAAAAAATATGTAATACTCCTCTCGGCTCTTGAAAACTGCATTTTCTACCCCATTTGGACCATATTTGGCTCTTATAAGGCCTAGTTCAGGTTAATCGGGGCTGAAAGTTTGAATTTTAGTCAAACTTCCCAATTAATAGCAGAATGAAGACTAATTAGTAGTAATTGTACATGGAAACTATGTAATACCATTCACGGCCCTTGAAAATCACGATTTCCTCCCGTCTGGTCCCTCTTATCCCATTTGGGCCCTATTAGGCTTTTATAAGACCTAGTTCAGGCCAATAAGAGCTGAAGGTTTGACTTTTAGTCAAACTTTAAGACTAAAAAGTTTATTTAATTGTAATTATACATAAAAATATGTAATACTCCTCTCGGCTCTTGAAAACTGCATTTTCTACCCCCATTTGGACCATATTTGGCTCTTATAAGGCCTAGTTCAGGTTAATCGGGGCTGAAAGTTTAAATTTTAGTCAAACTTCTCAATTAATAGCAGAATGAAGACTAATTAGTAGTAATTGTACATGGAAACTATGTATGTAATACCATTCACGGCCCTTGAAAATCACGATTTCCTCCCATCTGGTCCCTCTTAGGCTTTATAAGGCCTATTTCAGGCCAATCGGGGCTGAAAGTTTAAATTTTGGTCAACCTTTCAAATTAAGAATAGAAACTAGTTTAATTTATAGTAACTATATATAAAAACTATGTAATACTACTCTCGTCCCTTAAAAACCTCATTTCTCCTTTTTGGGGCCCTATTCGGCTCTTAATAAGGCCTAGTTCAGACCTATCGAGGCTGAAAGTTTGACTTTTGGTCAAACTTCCCAGTTAATACTAGAAATAAAGTTAATTATTAGAAATTGCTAATAGAATATATAATACCAATCATGGCTCTTAAAAGCCATATTTTCCTCCAATTTGGGCGCTATTCGGCTCTTACAAGGCCTATTTTAAGCCAATTGGGGCTGAAAGTTTGACTTTTAATCAAACTTCCTAACTGAGAATAGAACAAGTTTAATTAATGGTAATTATATATAAAACTATGTGATACTACTCCCGACATTTGAAAACAATATTTTCTCACTATTTGGGCCCAATTCGGCTCTCTAATGCCTAGGATTAGGCCAATTAGGGCTAAAAGTTTGACTTTTGGTCAAACTTTCATATTAAGACTAGAAACAAGTTTAATTAGAAGTAATTACACGTAGAAACTTTTTAATACTGCTCCGGGCTCTTTAAAACCATGATTTCTCCCCGTTTAGGCCACATTCGGCTCTTATAAGGTCTAGTTCAGGCCATCGGGGTGAAAGTTTGACTTTTGATTAAACTTCCCAATTAACACTGGAAACAAGTTTAATTTGAAGTAATTAAATACAAAAACTATGTAATAATACTCCTGGATCTTGAAAACAGCATTTTCTCCCTATTTGGGCCATATTCGGCTCTTATAAGGCCTAATTTAACCATTCAAGGTCCTTGAAAACTTTGTTTTCCTCCCGTTTGTATCCTATTCGGCATTATAAGGCCTAATTCAGGCGAATCGGAGCTGAAAATTTGACTGTCGGTCAAACTTTCCAATTAACTCTAGAAAAAGGTTAATTAGTAGGAATTGTATATAGAAACTATGTAATGCCACTGTCAGCTCTTGAAAATCATGTTTTCCTCCCGTTTGGCACTCTTTGGGTCTTATAAGGCCTAATTTAACCAATCGGGACTGAAGTTTGACCTTTGCTCAAACTTCCAAGTTTAATTAGTAATAGTTATATATAGAAACTATGTGATGCTACTACTAGCTCTTGAAAATCATGTTTTCTCTCTGTTTGGGCCCTATTCGGCTCTTATAAGGCTTAGTTCCAGCCAATTGGTGTTGAAAGTATGACTTTTGGACAAAAATCCCAATTAGGATTAGAAACAAGTTTAATTCATAGTAATTATATATAAAACTATATTATACTACTCCCGAGTCTTGAAAAATCTCATTTTCTCCCCGTTCCTAATCGACTATTATCGGCTTAGTTCAGGCCAATGGGGCTGAAAGTTCGATTTTTGATCAAACTTTACAATTAACATAAAAAAAAGTTAATTAGTGTAATTGCACATAAAAATTATGTAATATCACTCTCAACTCTTGAAAATCATGTTTTTCTACAGTTTGGCCCTATTCGGCTCTTATAAGGCCAATTCAAGTCAATATAGGTTAAAGGTTTGACTTTTGGTGATTCATAATTAAGACTAAAAACAAGTTTAATCAGCAGTAATTATACATAAAAAGTATGTAATACTACTCTCAATTCTTGAAAACTGCATTTTCTCCCAGTTTGGACCCTATTCAACTCTTATAATGCCTAGTTCAGGCCAATCAAGGCTGAAAGTTTGACTCTTAGTCAAACTTTCCAGTTAATACTAGAAATAAGGTTAATTAGTAGTATTTGTACAAAGAAACAATATATTACCATTCACGGCCCTTGAAAACCATGTTTTCCTCCCGTTTGGTCCCTATTTGGCTCTAATATAAGGCTTAGTTCAGGCCAATCGCGGTTGAAAGTTTGAATTTTGGTAGAACTTTAACTAGAAATAAGTTTAACTAGTAGTAATTATACAAAAAAACTATGTATTACTATCTCAGATCTTAAAAACCGTATTTTCTCCCCGTTGGGTCTTATTCAGCTTTTATAAGGCTTAGTTCCGGCCAATAAGGGCTGAAGGTTTGACTTTTGGTCAAACTTCTCAATTAAGACTCGGAATAAGTTTAATTAGTAATAATTATACATAAAAACTAAGTAATACTACTGTCAGCTCTTGAAAACTGCATTTTCTCCCTGTTTGGATTCTATTTGTTTCGCTCTTATAAGGTCTAGTTCAGGCCAATCGGGGCTGAAAGTTTGACAGTTGGCCAAACTTTCCAAATAGAAACAAAGTTAATTAGCAATAATTGAACATAGAAACTATGTAATGCCTTTCACGGCCCTTGAAAACCATGTTTCCTCCCGTTTGGTCCCTATTCGGCTCTTATAAGGACTACTTTAGGCCAATTGAGGCTGAAAGTTTGACTTTTAATAGAACTTCGTAATTAAGACTAGAAACAAGTTTAATTTGTAGTAATTATACATAAAAACTATGTAATACCCTCGGCTCTTGAAAACTGTATTTTCTTCTTGTTTGGACTCTATCTGGCTTTTATAAGGCCTAATTCAGGCCAATTGGGGCTGAAAGTTTGATTTTTAGTCAAAATTCACAATTAACACTAGGAAAAAAGTTAATTAGTAAGAATTGTCCATAGAAACTATGTAATACCATTCACAACCCTTGAGAACTATGTTTTTCTCTCGTTTGGTCCCTTTTCGGCTCTTATAAGGCCTAATTTAGGCCAATGGCTGAAAGTTTGACTTTTGGTCAAACTTACAAATTAAAATAGAAACAAGTTTAATTTATAGTCATTATATATAGAAACTATGTAATACTACTCACGGCTATTGAAAACCTTATTTTCTCCCCGTTTAGGTCTTATTCAGCTTTTATAAGGCCTAGTTCAGACCAATCGGGGCTGAAAGTTTGACTTCTGGTCAAACTTCTAATTAGCACTAGAAATAAGATTAATTAAGAGAAATAGCATATAGAAACTATGTAATACCACTCACGGCTCTTTAAAATCATGTTTTCCTCCTGTTTGGGCCCTATACGGCTCTTATAATGCCTAGTTCAGGCCAGTTTGGGCTAAATGTTTGATTTTAGTCAAACTTCTCAATTTAGAATAGAAACAAGTTTAATTAGTAGTAATTATATAAAAAACTATGTGATATGCTACACACAGTGCTTGAAAACATTATTTTCTTCTCATTTGGGCCCTATTCAGCTCTTACAATGCTAATTCTGGCCAAACGGGGCTGGTTGGTCAAACTTCTAGATTAAGACTGGAAACAAGTTTAATTAGTAGTAATTGTGCGTAGAAACTATGTAATACTACTCTCGGTTCTTTAAAGCCATGTTTTTTCCCTGTGTAGGCCATATTCGGCTCTAATAAGGCGTAGTTCAGGCCAATCGAGGCTGAAAGTTTGATTTTTGATCAAACTTCCCAATTAAGACTTAAAACAAGTATATTTAGTAGTAATTATAAATAAAAACCATGTAATACTACTCCCAGCTCTTGAAAATCGCATTTTCTACCTATTAGGGCCCTATTCTGCAATTATAAAGCCTACTTTAGATCAATCTGGGCTGAAAGTTTGACATTTGGTCAAACTTCTCAATTAACACTAGAAACATGGTTAATTAGCAGTAATTATATATATAAATTATGTAATACCACTCACAGCTCTTCAAGACAATGTTTTCCTCTGGTTTGGGCCTTATTCGGTTCTTATAAGCCTAGTTCAGGTCAATCGAGCTGAAAGTATGACTTTTTGTCAAACTTTCAAATTAACACTGTAAATAAGGTTAATTAGTAGTAATTGTATATAAAAAAATATGTAACACCACTCTCAGTTCATGAAAACCATGTTTTCCTCCCGTTTAGGCCTTATTCGGCTCTTATAAGGCCTAGTTCCGGCCAGTAAGGGCTGAAGGTTTGACTTTTGGTTAAAATTTCTAATTATGATTAGAAACAAGTTTAATTAGTAGTAATTATACATAAAAATTATGTAA
This sequence comes from Agave tequilana, assembly GCA_038442645.1. Lineage (NCBI taxonomy): Eukaryota > Viridiplantae > Streptophyta > Magnoliopsida > Asparagales > Asparagaceae > Agave > Agave tequilana. Next base: position 59,389 of record JAVJIF010011904.1, on the reverse strand, counting down.
TACTACTTTCGGCTCTTGAAATCTGTATTTTCCTCCTGTTTGAACCATATTCGGCTCTTATAAGGCCCAATTCAGGCTAATCGGAGCTGAAAGTTTGACTTTTTGTCAAACTCCTAATAAGTATTAAAAATAAAGTTAATTAGTAGTAATTGTACAAAGAAACTATGTAATACCATTTAAGGCCCTTGAAAATAAAGTCCCTATTTGGCTCTCATAAGGCCTAGTCCAGGCTAATCGGGGCTGAAAGTTTGACTTCTGATTAAACTTCCAAATTAAGAATAGAAACAAGTTTAATTAGTAGTTGTTATATATAGAAACAATGTGATACTACTCCCGGCTCTTGAAAATCATGTTTTCTCCCTGTTTAGGCCCTATTCGGCTCTTATAAGGCCAAGTTCCAGCCAATCATCGGTGGAGTTCGACTTTCAGTCAAACTTCCTAATTAACACTAGAACAAGTTTAATTAGCAGTAATTATATATAACAACTATGTCATACCACTTCTGGCTCTTGAAAACCTCGTTTTCTCCCTATTTGGGCCCTAATCAGCTCTTATATATAAGGCCAAGTTAGGTCAATCGAGGCTGAAAGTTTCATTTTCGATCAAACTTCTCAAATAACACGAGAAACAAGGTTAATTAGTAGTAATTGTTCGTAGAAACTATATAATTCCACTCTCAGCTCTTGAAAACCATGTTTTCCTCCCCTTTGGGCCCTATTCGGCTCTTATAAGTCCTGCTGAAGTTTGAATTTTGGTCAAACTTCCTCATTAAGACTATAAAAAAGTTTAATTAGTAATATTTATACATAAATATTATGTAATACTGCTCTCAGCTCTTGAAAAGTGCATTTTCTCCCCATCTAGACTTTATCCGGCTCTTATAAGGCCCAGTTCAGGCCAATCGAGACTGAAAGTTTGACTCTTTACCAAACTTCCCAAGTAACACTAGAAACAATGTTAATTAGCAGTAATTATACATAAAAACTATGTAATAATACTCCCGGCTCTTGAAACTATGTTTTTCCCGCGTTTGGGCCCTATCGGCTCTTAGACGACCTAGTTCAGGCCAATCAGGGTTGAAAGTTTGACTTTTGGTCAAACTTCTGAATTAATTCTAGAAACAAGATTAATTAGTAGTAATTGTACATAGAAACCATATTTTCCTCCCATTTGGGCCCTATTCGAATAAGGCCTAGTTTAGGCTAATAAGGGTTGGAGTTTGTTTTTTGGTCAAACTTCTCAATTAAGATTAGAAATAATATTAATTAGAAGTAAATATATATAAAAATTATGTAGGTAATTCACGGCCCCTTAAAAATCATGTATTCCGCCTGTTTGGTCCTTTTTCGACTCTTATAATGCCTAGTTCAAGCTAATCGTGGCTGAAAGTTTAACTTTTGGTCAAACTTTCAAATTATGACTAAAAACAAGTTTAATTAGGGGTAATTGTATATGAAAACTATGTGATACTACTCTTGGCTCTTGAACACTATATTTTCTTTCCGTTTGAACCCTATACGGCTTTATAAGGCCTAATTTAGGATAATCAGAGCTGAAAGTTTAACTTTTGATCAAACATTCAAATTAATACTACAAACAAGGTTAATTAGTAGCAATTATACATAGAAGCTATGCAATACCACTTTCAGCTATTGAAAATCAAGTTTTTCTCGTTTGGACTCTATTCGGCTCTACTAAGGCCTAGTTTTGAAGTCAATCGGCACTGAAAATTTGACTTTTGGTCAAACTTTCAAATTAAGTACAAAAACAAGTTTAATTAGTAGTAGTTATACACATAAACTATGTTACTACTCCCGACTCTTGAAATTCACGTTTTCTCACTGTTTTGGCCCTTTTGGCTACTAAAGACCTTATTCAGGCTAATCGAGGTTAAAAGTTTGATTTTTAATAAAAAAATCCTAATTAAGAGTAGAAATAAGCTTAATTAGTAGTAATTATGCATAAAAACTAAGTAATACTACTCTTCGCTCTTGAAAACCACGTTTTATCCATGTTTGGGCCCTATTATCTCTTATAAGGCCTCAGACATCGAGCTGAAAGTTTGACTTTATGTAAAACTTCCCAATCAACACTAGAAATAAGTTTAATTAGCAGTAAATATTTATAGAAACTATATAATATCACTCACGACTCTTAAAAGCCATGTTTTCTTCCAGTTTGGGCCTTATTTGGCTCTTATATGGCCCAGTTCAAGCTAATTAGAACTGAAAGTTTGACTTTTAGTTAAACTTCCCAATTAAAAGTAGAAACAAGGTAAATTTGTATCAATTATACATAGAAACTATATAATATCACTCTCAACTCTTGAAAACCATATTTTCTTCCCATTTGGGCCCTATTCTACTCTTAAATAAAGCCTAGTCAGGCTAATAGGGGCTGAAGGTGTGAGTTTTCGTAAAACTTTCAAATTAAGACTAGAAACAAGTATAATTAGTAGTAATTACATATATAAAAGTATAATTAGTAGTAATACATATATAAACTATATAAAACTACTCTCGGCTCTTAAAAATCTCGTAACTCTTTATTTAGGCCCTATTCGACTCTATAAGGCTTTGTTCAGAGAAATCAGAGCTGAAAGTTTGATTTTTGATTAAATTTCAAATTAAGAATAGAAACAAATTTAATTATTAGTACTTATACAAAGAAACTATGTGATACTACTCCCAGCTCTAGAAAACTAATTTTTTCTCCCGTTTGTGCATTCGGCTGTTATAATTCCTAGTTCAAGCCAATCAGGGCTAAAATTTTAGCTGACTTTTGGTTTAACTTCCAAATTAAGAATAGAAACAAGGTTAATTTATATCAATTATACATAAAAACTATAAAATACCACTATCAGCTCTTGAAACCATATTTTCTTCCCGTTCGGGCCCTATATTGTACTTATAAGGCCTAGTTCAGGCCAATAAGGGCTTAAAGTTTGACTTTTGGTCAAACTTCCTAATTAAAACTTAAAACAATTTTAATTAGTAGTATAGTGCCCAAATGGGAAACCGCCTTTTCTCCCATTTGGGCCCTATTCAGCTCTTATAAGTCCTAGTTTAAGCTATCAAGGGCTGAAAGTTTAATTTTTATTCAAACTACCTAGTTAACACTAGAAACAAGGTTAATTCACAGTAATTGTACATGGAAACTATGTAATATCAATCTCAGCTCTTGAAAATAATGTTTTCCTATTGTATGGGCCCTATTTGGCTGTTATAAGGCCTAGTTCTGGTGAATCGGGCTGAAAGTTTGACTTTTGGTCAAACTTACAAATTAATAATAGAGACAAATTAATTAGTTGTAGTTTATACATAGAAACTATGTGAACTACTCCCGAACCTTGAAAACCATGGTTTCTCCCCGTTTGGGCCCTATACGGCTCTTTTAAGACCTGGTTCAGGCCAATCGGGGCTGAAAGTTTGACTTTTGGTAAAATTTCCCAATTAAGACTAGAAACAAGTTTAAGTAGTAGTAATTACATATAAAAACTATGTAATACTACTCCCCACTCTTGAAAACCTCATTTCTCCCTGTTTGGGCCTTGTTCGGCTCTTATATGGCGGCCTAGGCCAATCAGAGATGCAAGTTTGACTATAGGTATGTAATCCCAATTAACGCTAGAAATAAAATAAATTAGTAGTAATTGTACATAGAAACTTCGTAATACCACTCTAAGCTTTTGAAAATCATATTTTCTTCTGGTTTGGGCCATATTCGGCTCTATAAGGCCTAGTTTAGGCCAATAAGGGTTGAAAGTTTGACTTTTGGGCAAACTTCCCAATTATTACTGGAAATAAGTTTATTTAGTAATAATTATACATAAAAACTATGTAATACTACTCCTGACTTTTGAAAACTGTATTTTCTCTCTGATTGGACCCATTAGGCTCTTATAAGGCCTAATTCTGGCCAATAGGAGCTGAAAATTTCAATTTTAGTCAAGCTTCTCAATTAACACTAGAAATAATCAGTAGTAATTGTACATAGCACTATGTAATACCTTTTACGGCCCTTGAAAATTATATTTTCCTCCCGTTTAGTCACTATTCGGCTCTTATACGGTGTAGTCTAGGCCAATTGAGGCTGAAAGTTTGATTTTTGGTAAAACTTTCCAATTAAGACTAGAAACTAGTTTAATTAGTAATAATTATACATAAAAACTATGTACTACTGCTAATGACTCTTAAAACCTCATTTTCTCCCTGTTTGTGTCCTAATCGGCTATTATAATGCCTAGTTAGGCCAATCGGGACTGAAAGTTTGACTTTTGGTCAAACTTTCTCATTAACACTAGAACAAGGTTAATTAGTAGTAATTATACATAAAAACTATGTAACACCATTCACAACCTTTGAAAACCATGTTTTCCTCCCGTTTGGCCCCTATTCGACTCTTATGAGGCCCAGTTCAGGCCAATCAGGGCAGAAAGTTTGACTTTTAGTTAAACTTCTCAATTAAGACAAGAAACTAGTTTAATTAGTAGTGATTATACATAAAAACTATGTATTACTACTCTGGTTTTTGAAAACTGTATTTTCTCCCCGGCTGGACGTTATTCGGCTCTTATAAGGACTAGTTCAGGCTAATCAGGGCTAAAAGTTTGACTTTTAGTCAAACTTTCCAATTTAATATTAGAAATAAGATTAATTAGTAATAATTATATATAGAAACTATATAATACCGCTCTCAGCCCTTGAAAACCATGTTTTCTCCCGTTTGGGCCCTATTCGGCTCATATAAGGTCTAGTTCAGGCAAATCGGGGCTGAAAGTTTGACTATAGGTAAAACTTCTTAATTAAGATTAGAAACTAGTTTAATTAGTAGTAATTATACATAAAAACTATGTATTATTACTTTGGGCTCTTGAACCTCGTTTTCTCTCCGTTGGGTCTTAATCGGCCATTATAAGGTCTTGTTTAGGCCAATCAGGACTGAAAGTTTCACTTTTGGAAAAACTTCCCAATTAAGACTAGGAACTAGTATAATTAATAGTAATTATATGTAAAAACTATGTATTACTACTCCTGACTTTTGAAAACTGTATTTTCTCCACGTTTGGACCTTATTTGGCTCTTATAAGGCCCATTTCAGGCCAATAGGGACTAAAAAAGGTTTTAGTTCTAGTCAAACTTCCCAATTAATAGTAGAAAAAAGGTTAATCAATAGAAATTGTATATAGAACTATGTAATACCATTCTCGGCCCTTGAAAATCATGTTTTCCTCTCGTTTGGTCCCTATACGACTCTTATAAAGCATACTTCAAGCCAATCGGGGTTGAAAGCTTAACTTTTAGTAAAACTTCTCAATTAAGACTAGAAACTAGTTTCATTAGTAGTAATTATACATAAAAACTATGCATTACTACTCTCGGCTCTTGAAAACCTCATTTTCTCCCTGTTTGGGCCCTAATCGGCTATTATAGGCCTAGTCACGCCAATCAGGGCTCAAAATTTGACTTTTGGTCAAACTTCCCAATTAACACTATAAACAAGATTAAAGAGTAGTAATTGTACATAGAAACTACTGCCTATGAAAATCATGTTTTCCTCCCGTTTGGTCTCTATTTGGCACTTATAAGGCCTAGTTCACGCAATTTGGAGATGAAAGTTTGACTTTTGGTCAAACTTAGAAATAAGTTTAATTAGTAGTAATTATACATAAAACTATGTTATTCTACTCCCGGCTCTTGAAAACCACGTTTTCTCCCTGTTTGGGCTTTGTACGGCTCTTATAAGGCCTTGTTCAGGCTGATAGGGGCTGAAAGTTTGACTTTTGGACTTTCTAATTAACATAAGAAATAAGGTTAATTAGTACTAATTGTACATAAAAATTATGTAATACCACTCTCAGCACTTGAAAACCTTATTTTCTCCCGTTTTGATCCTATTCGGCTCTAATAAGGCCAAGTTCAGGCTAATAAGACTGAAGGTTTGAGTTTTGGTCAACTTTATAATTAAAACTAAAAACAGGTTTACTTAATGATAATTATACATAAAAACTATGTCATACTACTCTCGGCTCTTGAAAACCTCATTTTCTCCCCGTTTGGGCCCTAATCGGTACTTATAAGGCTTACTCAGGCCAATCGGGGCTAAAAGTTTAACTCTTGATCAAACTTTTCAATTAACACTAGAAACAAAGTTATTTAGTAGTAATTGTACATAGAAACTATGTAATACCATTCATGGCCCTTGAAAACCATGTTTTCCTCCTGTTTGGTCCCTATTCGGCTCTTATAAAGCCTAGTTCAGGCCAATCGGGGCTGAAAGTTTGACTTTTGGTAAAACTTCCCAATTAAGACGAGAAACAAATTTAATTACTAGTAATTATATATAAAACTATGAATTACTTCTCCTTGCCCTTGAAAACTATGTTTTCCTCCTTTGGTCCTTATTCGGCTCTAATATTATAAGGTCTAGTCCAGACCAAACAGGGCTGAAAGTTTGAATTTTAGTCAAACTTCACAATTAACACTAGAAATAAGTCTAATTAGTCATAATTGTATATAAAAACTATGTAATACCATTCACGACCCTTGAAAATTTTGTTTCCTCCCGTTTAGTCCCTTTTCGACTCTTATAAGGCCAATCAGGGCTGAAAGTTTCACTTTTGATCAAACTTTCAAATTAAGAATAGAAAAAAGTTTAATTTATAGTGGTTATAATTAAAAACTTAGTAATACTACACTCGGCTCTTAAAAACCTCGTCTTCTCCCCGTTTCGACCCTATTCAGCTTTTATAAGGCCTAGTTCAAGCCAATCAGGGCTAAAAGTTTGTCTTTTGGTCAAACTTTCAATTAACACTAGAAATAAGGTTGCATAAAGAAACTAATTAATACCACTTATGGCTATTGAAAACTATGTTTTTCTCTCGTGGGGCCCGATTTGGTTCTTATAATGCGCAGTTCAGGCCAACTGGGGCTGAAGATTTGACTTTTGGTCAAACTTTTCGATTAGGAATAGAAACAAGTTTAATTAGTAATAATTATACATAAAAAATATGTGAAACTATTCTCGGCTCTTGAAAATCATGCTTTCTCCCTGTTTGTGGCCTATTTGGCTCTTCCAATGCCTAGTTCAGGCCAATCGGGGCTAAAATTTAACTTTTGGTCAAACTTCCAGATTAAGATGAGAAACAACTTTAATTTGTAGTAATTGAACACAGAAATTATGTAATACTATTATCAGCTCTTTAAAACCACATTTTCCCCTCGTTTGGGCTATATTCGGCTCTTATAAGGCCTTGTTCAGGCCAATCGGGGCTAAAGTTTGACTTTTGATTAAACTTCATATTTATGAGTAAAACCAGTTTAAGTAGTAGTAATTATATATAAAAAATATGTAATATAACTCACGACTCTTGAAAACCGCATTTTCTCCCCGTTTGGGTTCTATTTGGCTCTTATTGGGCCTATTTCAAGCCAATTACGACTGAAAGTTTGACTTTAGATCAAACTTCCCAATTATCACTAGAAATAAGGTTAATTAGCAGTAATTATACATAAAAACTATGTAATACTGCTCACGGCTCTTGAAAACCTTATTTTCTTCTCATTTGGGGTCATATTCGACTCTTATAAGGCCTAACTCAGGCTAATCTGGGCTAAAAGTTGGGCCCTATTTGGCTCTTATAGGTCCTATTTCAAGCCAATTACGGCTGAAAGTTTGACTTTAGATCAAACTTTCAAATTATCACTAGAAACAAGGTTAATTAGCAGTAATTATACATAAAAAACTATATAATACTACTCACGGCTCTTGAAAACCTTATTTTCCTCTCATTTGGGGTCTTATTCGGCTCTTATAAGGCCTAGCTCAGGCTAATCTAGGCTGAAAGTTGGGCCCTATTTGGCTCTTATAGGTCCTATTTCAAGCCAATTACGGCTGAAAGTTTGACTTTATATCAAACTTCCCAGTTATCACTAGAAACAAGGTTAATTAGCAGTAATTATACATAAAAACTATGTAATACTACTCACGGCTCTTGAAAACCTTATTTTCCTCTCATTTGGGGTATTATTCGGCTCTTATAAGGCCTAGCTCGGGCTAATCTGGGCTGAAAGTTTTACTTTTGGTCAAACTTCCTAATTAAGACTAGAAACACATAAAATTAGTAGCAAATTTACAAAAAAAGTATGTAATACCATTCAAGGCTCTTGAAAACATGTTTTCTCCCCGTTTGTAGCTCCTGAAAATCATATTTTCCTCTTATTTGGGCCTTATTTGGCTCTTATAAGGCCTAATTTTAGCTAATCGGGGCTGAAAGTTTGACTTTTGGTCAAACTAACAAATTAAGAATAGAAACAAATTAATTAGTTGTAGTTTATACATAGAAACTATGTGAACTACTCCCGAATCCTGAAAACCATGGTTTCTCCCTGTTTGGGCCCTGTATGTATGGCTCTTATAAGACTTGGTTCAGGCCAATCGGGGCTGAAAGTTTAACTTTTGGTAAAACTTCCCAATTAAGACTAGAAACAAGTTTATTAGTAGTAATTACACATAAAAACTATGTAATACTACTCCCGACTCTTGAAAACCTCATTTCTCCCTGTTGGGCCTTATTCGGCTCTTATATGGCGGCCTAGGCCAATCGGAGATAAAAGTTTGACTCTATGTCAGTAATCCCAATTAACGCTAGAAATAAAATAAATTAGTAGTGATTATACATAGAAACTATATAATACCACTCTAAGCTCTTGAAAATCATGTTTTCTTCCAATTTGGGCCATATTCGACTCTATAAGGCCTAGTTCAGGCCAATAAGGGCTGAAAGTTTGATTTTTGTTCAAACTTTCTAATTAAGTCTAGAAATAAGTTTATTTAGTAATAATTATACATAAAAACTATATATAACTACTCCTGACTTTTGAAAACTGTATTTTCTCTCTGATTGGACCTATTAGGCTCTTATAAGGCCTAATTCAGGCCAATTTCAGCTGAAAGTTTCAATTTTAGTCAAACTTCTCAATTAACACTAGAAATAAGCTTAATCAGTAGTAATTGTACATAGCACTATGTAATACCTTTTACGGCCCTTGAAAACCATATTTTCCTCCCATTTAGTCACTATTCGGCTCTTATAAGGTGCAGTTTAGGCCAATCGATGCTGAAAGTTTGATTTTTGGTAAAACTTTCCAATTAAGACTAGAACTAGTTTAATTAGTAATAATTATACCTAAAAACTATGTGCTACGGCTAATGACTCTTGAAAGCCTCATTTTCTCCCCGTTTAGGTCCTAATCAACTATTTATTATAATGCCTAGTTTAGGCCAATCGGGATAGAAAGTTTGACTTTTGGTCAAACTTTCTCATTAACACTAGAAATAAGATTAATTAGTAGTAATTGTACATAAAAACTATGTAACACCATTCACGGCCTTTGAAAACTATGTTTTCCTCCCGTTTGGTCCCTATTCGGCTCATATGAGGCCCAATTCAGGCCAATCGGTGCTGAAAGTTTGACTTTTAGTCAAATTTCTCAATTAAGACTGGAAGCTAGTTTAATTAGTAGTAATTATACATAAAAACTATGTACTACTACTTCCGGCTTTTGAAAACTGTATTCTCTCCCCAGTTTAACCTTATTAGGCTCTTATAAGGACTAGTTCAGGCTATTCAGGGCTTAAAGTTTGTCTTTTGGTCAAACTTTCCAATTTAATATTAGAAACAAGGTTAATTAGTAATAATTGTATATAGAAACTATACAATATCACTCTCAGCCCTTGAAAACCATGTTTTCTCCCGTTTGGACCCTATTCGGCTCATACAAGGTCTAGTTCAAGCTAATCGGGGCTGAAACTTTGACTCTAGGTAAAACACAATTAAAACTAGAAACTAGTATAATTAGGTAATTATACATAAAACTATGTATTACTACTCTGACTTTTGAAAACTGTATTTTCTTTACGTTTGGACCCTATTATGCTCTTATAAGGCCCTTTTCAGGCCAATAGGGGCTAAAATTTCAGTTAGAAATTGTAGAACTATGTAATACCATTCTCGGCCCTTGAAAATCATTTTTTCCTCCCGTTTGGTCCCTATCCGGCTCTTATAAGGCCTACTTCAGGCCAATCAGTGCTGAAAGCTTGACTTTTAGTAAAACTTCTCAATTAAGACTAGAACTAGTTTAATTAGTTACTATTATATATAAAAACTATGTATTACTACTCTGGCTCTAGAAAACCTCGTTTTCTCCCCGTTTGGGCCCTAATCGGCTATTATAAGGCCTAGTTCACGCCAATCGGGGCTCAAAGTTTGACTTTTGATCAAACTTCCCAATTAACACTATAAACAAGATTAATGAGTAGTAATTGTACATAGAAACTATGTAATACTATTCACGGCCCTTGAAATCATATTTTCCTCCCGTTTGGTCTCTATTCGGCTCTTATAAGGTCCAGTTCAGGCCAATCGGAGATGAAAGTTTGACTTTTGGTCAAAGTTAGAAGTAAGTTTAATTAGTAGTAATTATTCATAAAAACTATGTCATTCTACTCCCGGCTCTTGAAAACCTCGTCTTCTCCCTGTTTGGGCTTTGTTCGGCTCTTATAAGGCCTAGTTTCAGGTTGATTAGGGCTGAAAGTTTGACTTTTAGTTAAACTTTCAATTAACACTAGAAATAAGGTTAATTAGTATTAATTGTACATAAAAACTTTGTAATACCACTCTCAGCACTTGAAAACCTTGTTTTCTCCCGTTTTTGTCCTATTCTGCTCTAATAAGGCGTAGTTCAGGCTAATAAGACTGACGGTTTGACTTTTGGTTAAACTTTATAATTAAGACTAAAAACAAGTTTAATTAGTGGTAACTATATATAGAAACTATGTCATACTACTCTCGGCTCTAAAAAACCTCGTTTTCTCCCCGTTTGGGCCCTTATCGGCTCTTAAAAGGCTTACTCAGGCCAATCGGGGTTGAAAGTTTAACTCTTGGTCAAACTTTTCAATTAACACAAGAAACAAAGTTAATTTGTAGTAATTATATATAGAAACTATGTAATTCATGACCCTTGAAAACCATGTTTTCCTTCTGTTTGGTCCCTATTCGGCTGTTATAAAGCCTAGTTCAGGCCAATCGGGGCTAAAAGTTTGACTTTTAGTAAAACTTCCCAATTAAGACGAGAAACAAGTTTAATTAGTAGTAATTATATATAAAACTATGTATTACTTCTCCTTGCTCTTAGAAACATTGTTTTTCCTGTTTGTACCTTATTCGGCTCTAATATTATAAGGTCTAGTCCAGACCGAACATCGCTGAAAGTTTGACTTTTAGTCAAACTTCACAATTAACACTAGAAATAAGGTTAATTAGTCATAATTGTACATATAAGTTAATTAGTCATAATTAATACTATGTAATATCATTCACGGCCCTTGAAAACTATATTTTCCTCCCATTTGGTCCCTATTCGGCTCTTATAACGCCTAGTTCAGGCCAAGCAGGGCTGAAAGTTTGACTCTTGATCAAACTTTCCAATTAACACTAAAAATAAGGTTAATTAGTAGTAATTGTATATAAAAACTATGTAATACCATTCACGACAAAACCATTCCTCATGTTTAGTCCCTTTTCGACTCTTATAAGACCAATTCGGGGCTGAAAGTTTCACTTTTGATCAAACTTTCAAATTAAGAATAAAAAAAAGTTTAATTTATAGTGGTTATACATAAAAACTTTGTAATACTACTCTCGGCTCTTAAAAACCTCGTCTTCTCCCTGTTTTGACCATATTCAGCTCTTATAAGGCCTAGTTCAGGCCAACCATGGTTAAAAGTTTGTCTTTGGTTAAACTTTCAATTAACACTAGAAACAAGGTTAATTAGTCGTAATTGCATTAAAAACTAATGAATACCACTCACTGCTCTTGAAAACCATATTTTCTCTCGTTAGAGCCCGATTTGGTTCTTTTAATGCATAGTTCAGGCCAATTAGGGCTGAAGGTTTAACTTTTGGTCAAACTTCCCGATTAGGAATAGAAACAAGTTTAATTAGTAATAATTATTCATAAAAAATATGTGATACTATTCTCGGCTCTTGAAAAGCATGCTTTCTCCCTGTTGTGGCCTATTTGGCTCTTACAATGCATAGTTCAGGCCAATCGGGGCTAAAATTTAGCTTTTGGTCAAACTTCCAGATTAAGATGAGAAACAACTTTAATTTATAGTAATTGACAATAGAAATTATGTATTACTACTATCAGCTCTTTAAAACCATATTTTCCCCTCGTTTGGGCTATATTCGGCTCTTATAAGGCCTTGTTCAGGCCAATCGGGGTTGAAAGTTTGACTTTTGATCGAACTTCACAATTAAGAGTAGAACCAGTTTAATTAGTAGTAATTATACATAAAAATTATATAATACAACTCACGACTCTTGAAAATCGCATTTTCCTCCCGTTTGGGCCCTATTTGGCTCTTTAGGGCCTATTTCAAGCCAATTAGGGGTGAAAGTTTGATTTTAGATCAAACTTCCCAATTAACACTAGAAATAAGGTTAATTAGCAGTAATTGTACATTAAAACTATGTAATACTACTCACGGCCCTTGAAAACCTTATTTTCCTCCCATTTGGGGTCTTATTCGACTCTTATAAGGCCTAACTCAGGCCAATCAGGGCTGAAAGTTTTACTTTTGGTCAAACTTCCTAATTAAGACTTGAAACATATAAAATTAGTAGTAAATTTACATAAAAACTATGTAATATCATTCAAGGCTCTTGGAAACATGTTTTCTCCCTGTTTTGAACCCTATTCGACAAAGGCCTAAGTCAGGTAAATCGGGGCTGAAAGTATGACTTTTGGTCAAACTTTCAGATTAAGACTTAAAACACCATTAATTAGCAGTAATTGTGTATAGAATCTGTGTAATACTACTTTCGGCTCTTGAAAAATCACGTTTTCTCCCCTTTTGGCCCTTGTTCTGCAATTATAAAGCCGAGTTTAGGGCAATCTGGGTTGAAAGTTTGACTTTTAATCAAATTTTCTACTTAAGAATAGAAACAAGTTTAATTTTAAGAAATTATACATAAAACTATGTAGTTCTACCCCGGCTATTGAAAACCTCGGTTTCTCCCCGTTTGGGCCCTATTCGGCTCATATAAGGCATATTTGACTTTTGATCAAACTTGCCAATTAAGACTAGAAACAAAGTTAATCAATAGTAAATGTACATAGAAACTATGTAATTCAACTCCTGGCTCTTAAAAATCTCGTTATCTCCTCATTTGGGTTTTATTCGGCCTTTATAATACCTAATTCAGGCCAATCGGGGCTGAAAATTTGACTTTTGGTCAAACTTCCAGATTAAAACTAGAAACAAGTTTAAGCAATAGTAATTGTATATGTAATACAACTCCTAGCTCTCTAAAACCACGTTTTCTCCCTATTTAGGCCATATTCGGCTCCTGTAAGGCCTATTCAGGCCAATCGGGGCTGAAAGTTTGAATTTTGATCTAACTTCCTAATTAAGACTAGAAACAAGTTTAATTAGTAGTAATTATACAAAAAACTATGTAATACTACTCCCGGCTCTTAAAAACCCCGACCCTTGAAAACAACATTTTCTCCCCGTTTGGGCCCTATTGGACTCTTATAAGGCCGAGTTCAGGCTAATCAACAATGTTAATTAGCTATAATTATACACGGAAACAATGTAATACGACTCTCGGCTCTTGAAAATCATATTTTCCTCTGGTTTTTGCCCTACTTGGCACTTATATGGCCGATTCAGGCCAATTAAGGTTAAATATTTGACTTTCAGTCAAACTTTAAAATTAAGCATAGAAACAAGTTTAATTAGTAGTAGTTATATATAGAAACTATGTGATACTACTCCATGCTCTTGAAAGACATGTTTCCCCCCGTTTTTGCCCTATTCGGCTCTTATAAAGCTTAATTCTGGCCATCCGGGACTAAAAATTTGACTTTGGGTCAAACTTTTCAATTTCGACTAGAAACAAGTTTAGTTAATAGTAATTATCCATAAAAACTATGTCATACTACTCCCGGCTCTTGAAAACCTTGTTTTCTCCCCGTTTGGGCCTTGTTCGGCTCTTATTAGGCCTAGTTCAAATCAATCGGGGCTCAAAGTTTGACTTTTGGTCAAACTTCTCAATTAACACTAGAATCAAGGTAATTAGTAATAATTGTATATAGAAACTATGTAATACCACTCTCAGCTATTGAAAAATCATGTTTTCTCCCAATAGGGCCTTTTTCGGCTCAGATAAGGCCTGGTTCAGTCAGGCCAATAAGAACTGAAGGTTTGACTTTTAGTTAAACTTCCTAATTAAGACTAGAAATAAGTTTAATTAGTAGTAATTAAACATAAAAAACTATGTCATACTACTCCTGGCTATTGCAAACCTTATTTTCTCCCCATTTGGCCCCTAATCGGCTCTTATAAGGCCAAATTCAGGCCAATCGGAGCTGAAGTTTGAGTTAACACTAGAAACAAAGTTAATTAGTATTAATTATACATAGAAACTATGTAATACCATTCACGACTCTTGAAAACAATTTTTTCTTCCCGTATGGTCCCTATTCGGTTCTTATAAGGCCTAGTACAGGCCAATAGGAGCTAAAAGTTTGACTTTTGCTAAAACTTCCCAATTAAGACTAGAAACAATTTTAATTAGTTGTAATTATTTATAACAACTATGTATTACTACTCCCGGCTCCTGAAAATCTTATTTTTTTCCCGTTTGAGCCTTAATTCGGCTCTTATAAGCCTAGTTCAGGTTAATCGGGGCTGAAAGTTTGACTTTTGGTTAAACTTCTCAATTAACATAAGAAACATGGTTAATTAGTAGTAATTGTACATATAATCTATATAATACCATTCAAAGCCCTTGAAAATCATAATTTCCTCCCGTTTTCCCCTATTCGGCTCTTATAAGGCCCAGCTCAGGCCAATCGGGGCTGAAAGTTTGACTTTTGATAAAAACTTACCAATTAAGACTTGAAAATAAGTTTATTTACTAGTAATTATACATATAATTTAGGTGTTACTACTCTTAGCTCTTAAAAAACATATTTTCTCCCCGTTTGTGCCTTATTCGGCGCTTATAACTCCTTGTTCAGGCAAATCGAGGCTGAAAGTTTGGCGTTTTGTCAAGATTTCTAATGAATACTAGAAATAAGGTTAATTAGTAGCAATTGTACACAAAAACTAAGTAATCTCACTCTCAGATCTTGAAAAATAATGTTTTCCTTCAGTTTTGGCCCTACTCGGCTCTTGTAAGGCCTAGTTCAGGCCAATAAGGACTAAAGGTTTGACTTTTGTTAAAACTTTCTAATTAAGACCAGAAATAAGTTTAATTAGTCGTAATTATACAAAAAAACTATGTAATATTACTCCCGGCTATTGAAAATCACATTTTCTCCCAGTTTGAACCCTATTCGGCTCTTATAAGGCCTAACTAAGGGGATGAAACATGTCTTTGGTCAAACTTCCCAATTAACACTAGAAACAAAGTTAATCAGTATTAATTGTGCATAGAAACTATATAATACCGTTCACGACCCTTGAAAGTCATGTTTTCCTCCCGTTTAGTCCCTACTAAGCTCTTACATGGCCTAGACAAGCCAATCGAGGCTGAAAGTTTGACTTTTCGTCAAACTTTTAAATTAAGAATAGAAAACAAGTTTGATTTATAGTATTATACATAAAAACTATCAGTACTACTCCTAGCTCTTATAATGTGTAGTTCAGGCCAATCAGGGTTAAAGGTTTGACTTTTGGTCTAACTTTCCGATTAAGAATAGAAACAAGTTTAATTAGTAGTAATTTTATATAAAATTATGCGATACTACTCTCGGCTCTTGAAAATCATGTTTTCTCCACTTTTTTTGCCCTATTCGGCTTTTATAATGCATAATTCAGACCAATCGAGGCTAAAAGTTTGACCATTGGTCAAATTTTCAGATTAAGACTAAAAATAAATTTAATTTGTAGTAATTGAATATAGAGAGTATGTAATACTACTCTTGGCTCTTTAAAACAAAATTTTCTTCCCGTTTAAGTCATATTCGGCCCTTATAAGGCCTTGTTCAGGCCAATCGGGGCAGAAAGTTTGAGTTTTGATCAAACCTTCCATCTAAGACTAGAAACAAGTTTAATTAGTAGTAATTATTCATTAAATGTAATACAATTATCGACTCTTGAAAACTGCATTTTCTCCCTGTTGCCCTATTCGGCTCTTATAAGGCCTAGTTCACGCGAATTTGCTGAAAATTTGACTTTTGGTCAAACTTCCCAATTAACACTAGAAACAAGATTAATTAGCAGTAGTTGTCCATAGAAACAATGTAATACCAGTCACATCTCTTGAAAACCATATTTTTGTTCCATTTGCTATTCGACTCTGATAAGGCCCTAGTTCAAGCCAATCGAGGCTGAAAGTTTGACTTTTGGTTAAACTTCCCAACTAAGACAAAAAATAAGGTTAATTAGTAGTAATTATACACAAAACTATATAATCCCACTCATGGCTCTTGAAAACCTTGCCTTCCTCTCGTTTGGGTTCTATTCGGCTCTTACAAGGCCTAGTTCAAGCCAATCGGGGCTGAAAGTTTTACTTTTGGTCAAACTTTCTAATTAATACTAGAAACACATTAAATTAATAGTAAATTTACATAAAAAATATATAATACTACTCAACGCTCTTGAAAACCATATTTATTTCCCGTTTGGGCCCTATTCGGCTCTTCAAAGGCATAGTTCAGGTAAATCTGGTTGAAAGTATGACTTTTGGTCAAACTTCTACATTAAGATTAGAAATAAGGTTAATTAAAAGTCCATAGAATCTATGTAATACTATTCTCGGCTCTTGAAAATCCACGTTTTCTCTCTGTTTGGGCCTTATTTGGCTCTTATAAAGCCGAGTTTCAGGGCAATCGAGGCAGAAAGTTTGACTTTTGATCAAACTTCCTAATTAAGAATAGAAATAAGTTTAATTTGTAGTAACTATGCATAAAACTATGTAATTCTACTCCCGGCTATTGAAAACCTCGATTTCTCCCTGTTTAGGCCCTATTCGGCTCTTATAAGGCATATTTCAGACCAATCAGAACTAAAAGTTTGACTTGAAAACCATATTAATTTGTAATAAATGTACATAAAAATTATGTAATTTTGCTCATTTGCTCTTGAAAATCATCTTTTCTTCCCGTGTGAGCGTTGTTCGGCTCTGATATGGCTTAGTTCAGGCCAATTAGGGCTGAAATTTTGACTTTTGGTCAAACTTCCCAATTAACACTAGAATCAAGGTAATTAGTAATAATTGTATATAGAAACTATGTAATACCATTCTCAACTATTGAAAAATCATGTTTTCTCCTGATAGGGCCTTTTCGGCTTAGATAAGGCCTGGTTCAGTCAGGCCAATAAGAGCTGAAGGTTTGACTTTTGGTTAAACTTCCTAATTAAGGCTAGAAATAAGTTTAATTAGTAATAATTAAACATTACAAACTATGTCATACTACTCCTGGCTCTTGCAAACCTCATTTTCTCCCCATTTGGCCCCTAATCAGCTCTTATAAGGCGAAATTCAAGCCAATCAGACTGAAGTTTGAGTAACACTAGAAACAAAATTAATACTAATTGTACATAGAAACTATGTAATACCATTCACGACTCTTGAAAATCATGTTTTCCTCCCGTATAATCCTTATTCGGTTCTTATAAGGCTTAGTACAGACAGTAGGGGCTAAAAGTTTGACTTTTGCTAAAACTTCCCAATTAAGACTAGAAACAAGTTTAATTAGTTGTAATTATATATAAAAACTATGTATTACTACTCCCAGCTCTTGAAAATCTTGTTTTTTCCCCGTTTGAGCCTAAATTCGGCTCTTATAAGCCTTGTTCAGGTCAATCGGGACTGAAAGTTTGACTTTTGGTCAAACTTCTCAATTAACACAAGAAACATGGTTAATTAGTAGTAATTGTACATATAATCTATATAATACCATTCAAAGCCCTTGAAAATCATAATTTCCTCCTGTTTTTTCCCTATTCGGCCCTTATAAGGCCCTAGCTTAGGCCAATCGGGGTTGAAAGTTTAACTTTTGGTAAAAACTTACCAATTAAGACTTAAAAATAAGTTTATTTACTTGTAATTATATATAAAATTTAGGTATTACTACTACTCTCGGCTCTTAAAAACCATATTTTCTCCCCGTTTATGCCTTATTCGGCTCTTATATAACTCCTTGTTCAGGCAAATCGAGGCTGAAAGTTTGGCTTTTGGTCAAGATTTCCAATAAATACTAGAAATAAGGTTAATTAGTAGCAATTGTACACAAAAACTATGTAATCTCACCCTCAGATCTTGAAAATCATATTTTCCTCCAGTTTGGGCCCTATTCGGCTATTATAAGGCGGCCTAGTTCAGGCCAATAAGGATATAAGGTTTGACTTTTGCTAAAACATTCTAATTAAGAATAGAAATAAGTTTAATTAGTAGTAGTTATACATAAAAGCTATGTAATACTACTCCCGGCTATTGAAAATCGCATTTTCTCCCAGTTAGAACCCTATTTGGCTCTTATAAGGCCTAGCTAAGGCCAATAGAGGCTGGAAACTTGTCTTTTGGTCAAATTTCCCAATTAACACTAGAAACAAATTTAATCAGTATTAAATGTACATAGAAATTATGTAATACCGTTCACGGCCCTTGAAAGTCATGTTTTCCTCCTGTTTAGTCCCTACTCAACTCTTACATGGCCTAGACAAGCCAATCGGGACTGAAAATCTGACTTTTTATCAAACTTTCAAATTAAGAATAGAAAACAAGTTTAATTTATAGTAATTATACATAAAAACTATCAATACTACTCCCAGCTCTTGAAAACGTCATTTTCTCCCCGTTTAGGCTGTATTCGTCTATTATACGGCTTACTTCAGGCCAATAAGGACTGAAATTTTGATTTTTGGTCAAACTTTCTGATTAACACTAGAAACAAGGTTAATTAGCAGTAATTGTGCATAGAAACTATGTTAACCACTCTCAGCTCTTGAAAACCATATTTTTCCTTTTGTTTAGACCCTATTCGGCTCTTATAAGGCCTAATTCCGGCCAATAAGGGCTGAAGGTTTGACTTTTGGTCAAACTTCCTAATTATGATAAGAAATAAGGATAATTATAATAATTGCACATAGAAACTTTGTAATACCACTCTCAGCTCCTGAAAATCATGTTTTCCTAGGGTTTGGATCCTATTTGGTACGTATATGGCCGAATTCAGCCCAACCGGGGCTAAAAGTTTGACTAAAAAGTCAAACATTCAAATTAAAAATAGAAACAAGTTTAATTAGTACTAGTTATATATAGAAACTATGTGATACTACTGCAGGCTCTTGAAATCCATGTTTTCTCCCTATTTTTTATTCGGCTCTTATAAGGCCTAGTTGGGGCTAATCAAGGCAGAAAGTTTGACTTTGACTGAACTTTTTAATTAAGAGTAGAAAAGAGTTTAACTTGTAGTAATTATCCCTAAAAACTATGTAATACTACTCCCTGTTTGGGTCCTATTTAGCTCATATAATAACTAGTTCAGGCCAATCGTGGCTGAAAGTTTAACTTTTAGTTAAAAATTTCAAATTAAGACTAGGTAGTAGTAATTATATATAGAAATTATGTAATAATAACTCTTGGCTCTTTAAACCATGTTTACTCCCCATTTGGGCCATATTAGGCTCTTATAAGGCTTAGTTCAGGCTAATCGGGCCTGAAAGTTTGATTTTTTATCAAACTTTCCAACTAAGACTAGAAACAAATTTAATTAGTAGTAATAAACATAAAAACTATGAAATACTACTCCCAAATCTTGAAAACTGCAATTTCTCCCCGTTGGGCCCTATTAGCTCTTATAAGGTCGAGTTCAAACCAATCGGAGTTAAAAGTTTGATATTTGGTTTAACTTTTCAATTAACAGTAGAAACACGGTTAATTACAGTAATTCTACATAGAAACTACGTAATACCACTCTCATCTCTTGTAAACCATATTTTCCTCCAGTTTGGGCCATATTTTGCGCTTATTTGGCCAAGTTCAGGTCAATCGGCTGAAAGTTTGACTTTTGGTCAACTTTCAGATTAAGAATAAAAACAAGTTTAATTTATAGTGGCTATATATAAAACTATGTAATACTTTTTTTGCCTCTTGAAAATGTCGTTTTCTCCTCGTCTAGGCCCTATTCAGCTTTTATAAGGCCCAGTTCAGGTCAATCAGGGTTGAAAGTTTGACCAAAAACTTTCAATTAACACTAGAAATAAGGTTTATTAGCAGTAATGGTATATAACTATGTAATACCAATTTCAGCACTTGAAGACCATATTTTCCTCCAGTTTAGGCCCTATTCAGCTCTTATAATGTGAGTTCAGGCCAATCGGGGCTGAAGGTTTGACTTTTGGTCAAACTTTCAATTAACACTAGAAATAAGGTTAATTAGCAGTAATTGTATATAAAACTATGTAATTCCATCCTCAGCACTTGAAAACCATGTTTTCCTCTAATTTGGGCCCTAATCAGCGCTTATAATGTGTAGTTCAGGCCAATCGGGCTAAAGGTTTGACTTTTGGTCAAACTTCCCGATTAAGAATAGAAACAAGTTTAATTAGAAGTAATTTTACATAAAAACTATGTGATACCACTCCCGGCTCTTGAAAACCATGTTTTCTCTACATTTGTGCCCTATTCGGCTTTTATAATTCCTAATTAAGGCCAATTAGGGTTAAAAGTTTGATCTTTGGTTAAACTTTCAGATTATGACTAAAAATAAGTTTAATTTATAGTAATTGAATATAGAAAGTATGTAATACTACTCTTGACTCTTTGAAACCATGTTTTCTTCCCGTTTAAGTCATATTCGTTCCATATAAGGCCTTGTTCAGGCCAATTGGGGCAGAAAGTTTGAGTTTTGATCAAACCTCCCAACTAAGACTAGAAACAAGTTTAATTAGTAGTAATTATACATTAAAACTATGCAATACAATTATCGGCTATTGAAAACTGCATTTTCTCCCTGGTGCGCCCTATTCGGCTCTTATAAGGCCTAGTTCACGCAAATTAGTTAAAAATTTGACTTTTGGTCAGACTTCCCAATCAACACTAGAAACAAGATTAATTAGCAGTAGTTGTCCATAGAAACAATGTAATACCACTCACATCTCTTGAAAAATTTATTTTCCTCCATTTGGGTCCTATTCGACTCTAATAAGGCCATAGTTTAAGCCAATCGGGGCTGAAAGTTTGACTTTTTGTCAAACTTTCCAACTAAGATGAGAAACAAGATTAATTAATAGTAATTATACATAGAAATTATATAATACCATTCTTGGCTCTTGAAAAACCTTGTTTTCCTCTCGTTTGGGTTCTATTCGGCTCTTACAAAGCCTAGTTCTGGCCAAACGGGGCTGAAAGTTTTACTTTTGGTCAAAATTCCCCATTAATACTAGAAACACATTAAATTAATAATAAATTTACATAAAAATTATGTAATACTACTCAACGATCTTGAAAACCATATTTATTCCTCGTTTGGGCCCTATTCGGCTCTTTAAAGGCATAGTTCAGGTAAATCGGGTTGAAAGTATGACTTTTAGTCAAATTTCTAGATTAAGACTAGAAATAAGGTTAATTAGAAGTTCATAGAAGTTTATGTAATACTACTCTCCGCTCTTGAAAAATCACGTTTTCTCTCTGTTTGGGCCCTATTCGGCTCTTATAAAGCCGAGTTCAGGGCAATCGAGACAGAAAGTTTGACTTTTGATCAAACTTCCTAATTAAGAATAGAAACAAGTTTAATTTGTAGTAACTATACATAAAACTATGTAATTCTACTCCCGCCTATTGAAAACCTCGATTTCTCCCTATTTAGGCCCTATTTGGCTCTTATAAGGCATATTTCAGACCAATCGGAAGAAAAAGTTTGACTTGAAAATCATGTTAATTTGTAGTAAATGTACATAAAAAAACTATGTAATTTTGCTCATTTACTCTTGAAAACCATGTTTTCTTCCCGTGTGAGCCTTGTTCGGCTCTGATATGGCGTAGTTTAGGCCAATCAGGGCTGAAAGTTTGACTTTTGGCCAAAATTTTCAATTAAAACTAGAAACAAGATTAATTTTTATTAATTCTACATAGAAATTATGTAATACCACTCTCAACTCTTGAAACCATATTTTCATCCCTATTGGGCCCTAATATGTACTTATAAGGTTTGACTTTTGGTCAAACTTCCTATTTAAGCCTTAAAACAAGTTTACTTAGTAGTAATTATAAAAAAAAACTATGTAACACTACTCCCGGCTCTTAAAAACTTATTTTCACCCGTTTAAGCCCTATTCGGCTCTTATAAGGCTTAGTTTAGGCTAACCAGGTCTTAAAGTTTGATTTTAGCTCAAACTTCCCAATTAACACTAGAAACTTTATTCACTAGCAGTAATTGTATATAAAAACTATGTAATACCACTATCACCACCTGAAAATCATATTTTCCTTAAGTTTGGACTCTATTTGGCTATTATAAGGCCTACTTCAGGCCAATCGGGGCTAAAAGTTTGACTTTTGGTAAAACTTCTCAAAATTAAGACTAGAAACTGTTTAATTAGTAGTAATAATATATAAAAACTATATATTACTACTCTCAGCTCTTGAAAATCTCGTTTTCTCCCCGTTTGGGCTCTAATCAGCTATTATAAGGCTTAGTTCACGCTAACTGGGGCTGAAAGTTTGACTTTCGGTCAAACTTCTCAATTAACACTATAAAGAAGGTTAATTAGTATTAATTATATATAGAAACTATGTAATACTATTCACGGCCCTTGAAAATCATGTTTTTCTCCCGTTTGGTCCCTATTCGACTCTTATAGGGCCTAGTTCAGACTAATCGGGGATGAAAGTTTGACTTTTAGTAAAACTTTCAAATTAAGAATACAAACAAGTTTAATTAGTAGTAGTTAAACAAAGAAACTATTTAATAATACTCCCGACTCTTGAAAAGCTTATTTTCTCCCCGTTTGGACCCTATTCGGCTTATATAAATCCTAGTTCCGACCAATCGGAGCTGAAAAGTTCCCAATTAAAACTAGAAATAAGGTTAGTTTGTGATAATTGTACATAGAAACTATATAATGCCACTCTCAGTACTTGAAACTATACATTTGGAATATTCTGCACTAAGAAGGGCTAGTTCAGGCCAATAAGGGCTTAAGGTTTGACTTTTGGTCCAACTTACTAATAAAGATTTAAAACAAGTTTAATTATTAGTAATTATATATAAAAACTATATAATACTATACTGGGCTTATGAAAATCACATTTTCTCCCGTTTAGCCCTATTCGGCTCTTATTAGACCTAATTGAGGCTAACATGGGCTGAAAGTTTGTTTTTTGGTTAAACTTCCTAATTAACACTGTAAACAAGGTTAGTTAGCAATAATTGTATATAGAAACTACTAAATACCACTCTTGAAAATCATGTTTCCTCCTGTTTGGGCCCTATTTAGCTCTTATAAAGCCTAGTTCTGATCAATCGGGGCTAAAAGTTTGACTTTTGGTCAAATTTCTAAATTAAGAATAGAAACAAGTTTAATTAGTAGTAGTTACACATAGAAACTATGTGATACTACTCTCGGCTATTAAAAATCATGTTTTCTCCCCTTTGGTCCCTGTTTGGCTCTATAAGTCATGGTTCAGGATTGAAAGTTTGAGTTTCGGTAAAACTTTCAAATTAAGGTTAGAAACAAATTTAATTAGCAGAAATTAAATATAAAAACAATATAATACAACTCCTGGCTCTTGAAAAGCTCATTTTCATCCTGTTTGGGTCTTATTCGGCTCTTATAAGGCGTAGTTCAGCCGACCAGGGCTAAAACTTTGACTTTGGTCAAACTAATAGTAATTGTTTATAAAAACTATGTAATACCACTCTCAAATCTTTAAAACCATGTTTTCTCCAATTTGGGCCCTATTAGGATTTTATAAGGCCTAGTTCAGGCCAATAAGTGCTGAAGGTTTGACTTTTAGTCAAACTTTCTAAACAACACTAAAAAAAGTTTATTTAATAGTAATTATATATAAAAAATATGTAATACTCCTGTTGGCTCTTGAAAACTTCATTTTCTACCCCATTGGGACTATATTTGGCTCTTATAAGGCCTACTTCAGGTCAATCGGGGCTGGAAGTTTGAATTTTTGTCAAACTTCCCAATTAATAGCAGAATGAAGATTAATCAGAAGTAATTGTACATGAAAACTGTGTAATACCATTTACGGCCCTTGAAAATCACGATTTCCTCCCGTCTGTCCCTCTTCGGCTCTTATAAGGCCTAGTTCAGACCAATCCGGGCTGAAAGTTTAAATTTTGGTCAACCTTTCAAATTAAGAATAGAAACAATTTTAATTTATAGTAATTATACATAAAAACTATGTAATACTACTCTTGTATTTTAAAAAGCTCATTTCTCCTTTTGGGTTGGGCCCTATTCAGCTCTTAATAAGGCCTAGTTCAAACCTATCCATGCTGAAAGTTTGACTTTTGATCAAACTTCCCAATTAATACTAGAAATAAAGTTAATTATTAGAAATTGCTTATAGAATATATATAATACCACTCATGGCTCTTAAAAGCCATGTTTTTCTCCCATTTGGGCCCTATTCGGCTCTTACAAGGCCTAGTTTAAGTCAACCGGGGCTGAAAGTTTAACTTTTAGTCAAACTTCTCAATTAAGAATAGAACAAGTTTAATTAATGGCAATTATACATAAAAACTATGTGATACTACTCCAGATTTTTGAAAAACTTACTTTCTCACTATTTGGGCCCAATTCGGCTTTTATACTGCCTAGGATTAGGCTAATCAGGGCTAAAAGTTTGACTTTTTGTCAAACTTCCATATTAAGACTAGAAACAAGTTTAATTAAAAGCAATTACAAGTAGAAACTTATTAATACTACTCCGGGCTCTTTAAAACCATGATTTCTCCGGGATCTTTAATACCACGATTTCTCCCCGTTTAGGCCATATTCGGCTCTTATAAGGTCTAGTTCAGGCCTTCGGGGTGAAAGGTTGACTTTTAATTAAACTTCCTAATTAACACTGGAAAAAAGTTTAATTTAAAGTAATTATACATAAAAAAACTATGTAATACTACTCTCGGATCTTGAAAATAGCATTTTCTCCTCATTTGGGCTATATTCGGCACTTATAAGGCCTAATTTAACCATTCAAGGCTGAGTTCAGGCCAATCGGGGCTGAAAGTTTGACTTTTGGTCAACTTTCAGATTAAGAATAAAAACAAGTTTAATTTATAGTGGTTATATATAAAACTATGTAATACTTTTTTTGGCTCTTGAAAATCTCGTTTTCTCCCTGTTTAGGCCCTATTCAGCTCTTATAAGGCCCAGTTCAGGCAATCAGGGTTGAAAACACTAGAAATAAGGTTTATTAGCAGTAATTCTACTCCCGGTTATTGAAAACCTCGATTTCTCCCTGTTTAGGCCATATTCGGCTCTTATAAGGCATATTTCAGACCAATCGGAACAAAAAGTTTGACTTGAAAACCATGTTAATTTGTAGCAAATGTACAAAAAAACTATGTAATTTTATTCACTTGCTCTTGAAAACCATGTTTTCTTCCCGTGTGAGCCTTGTTCTGCTCTGATATGGCGTAGTTTAGGCCAATCAGGGCTCAAACGGGCGAAAATACAGTTTTCAAGAGACTAGAATAGTGTTACATAGTTTTTTGTATAATTACTACTAAGTAAACTTGTTTTAAGGCTTAATTAGGAAGTTTGACCAAAAGTTAATCCTTATAAGTGTATATAAGGTCTCAAATGGGAAGAGAATATGGTTTTAAGTATTGAGAGTGGTATTACATAATTTCTATGTTGAATTAATACAAATTAATCATGTTTTTAGTTTTAATTAGGAAATTTGGCCAAAAGTCAAACTTTCAGCTCTGATTGGCCAGAACTAAGCTTTATATAAACGAATTGGGTCCAAACAGGGAGAGAATGCGGTTTTCAAGAGCCGTGGGTGGTATTATATAGTGTTTATATACAATTACTACTAATTAATCTTGTTTTTAGTCTTAGTTGAGAAGTTTGAACAAAATTCAAACTTTTATTCCCGACTGGTCTTAACTGGGCCTTATTAGAACCTATTAGAGACCATAAGGGGAGAAAATGAGATTTTCTAGAGCCGGGAGTATTATTACATAGTTTCTATGTATAACTACTACTAATTAAACTTTTTTGTATTCTTAATTTGGAAGTTTGACCAAAAGTTAAACTTTCAGCCCTGATTAGCCTGAACTAGGACATATCAGAGTCGAACAAGGCTCACACGGGAAGAAAACATGATTTTCAAGAGCAAGTGAGCGAAATTACATAGTTTTTATGTTATTTACTACAAATTAACATGGTTTTCAAGTCAAACTTTTAGTTCCGATTGGTCGAAAATATGCCTTATAAGAGCCGAATAGGGCCTAAACAGGGAGAAACCGAGGTTTTCAATAGCCGGGAATAGAATTACATAGTTTTATATATAGTTACTACAAATTAAACTTGTTTCTATTCTTAATTAGGAAGTTTGATCAAAAGTCAAACTTTCTGCCTCAAATGCCCTGAACTCGGCTTTATAAGAGCCGAATAGGACCCAAACAGAGAGAAAATGTGATTTTTCAAGAGTCGAGAGTAGTATTACCTAGTTTCTATGAACTTCTAATTAACTTTATTTCTAGTCTTAATCTAGAAGTTTGACCAAGAGTCATACTTTCAACCCCGATTTACCCGAACTATGCCTTTGAAGAGTCGAATAGGGCCCAAACGGGGAATAAATATGGTTTTCAAGAGCGTTGAGTAGTATTACATAGTTTTTATGTTAAATTACTATTAATTTAATGTGTTTCTAGTATTAATTGGGAAGTTTGACCAAAAGTAAAACTTTCAGTCCCGATTGGCCTGAACTAGGCCTTGTAAGAGCCGAATAGAACCCAAACAAGAGGAAGACAAGGTTTTCAAGAGCCATGAGTGGTATTATATTGTTTCTATGTATAATTGTACTAATTAACCTTGTTTCTCATCTTAGTTGGGAAGTTTGACCAAAAGTCAAAATTTCAGGCCCGATTGACTTGAATTAGGGCCTTATTAGAGTCGAATAGGACCCTAACAGGAGGAAAACAAGGTTTTCAAGAGATGTGAGTGGTATTACATTGTTTCTATAGACAACTACTGCTAAGTAACCTTGTTTCTAGTGTTGATTGGGAAGTTTGACCAAAAGTCAAATTTTCAGCTAATTGGCGTGAACTAGGCCTTATAAGAGCCAAGTAGGGCGCATAGGGTTAAGAACCGATAACTGTATTACATAGTTTTAATGTATAATTACTACTGATTAAACTTGTTTCTAGTCTTAGTTGGGAGGTTTGATCAAAACTCAAACTTTCTGCCCCTATTGACCTGAACAAGGCCTTATAAGGGCAGAATATGACTTAAACGGGAAGAAAACATGGTTTTAAAGAGCCAAGAGTAGCATTACATACTTTCTATGCTCAATTCCTACAAATTAAACTTGTTTTTAGTCTTAATCTGAAACTTTGACCAAAGGTCAAACTTTTAGCCCCGATTGACCTAGGCATTATAAAAGCCGAATAGAGCACAAAAGTGGAGAAAACATGGTTGTCAAGAGCCGGGAGTAGTATCACAAAGATTTTATGTAAAATTACTACTAATTAAGCTTGTTTCTATTCTTAATCGGGAAGTTTGACTAAAAGTCAAACCTTTAGCCCTGATTTGCCTGAACTACACATGAGAGTTGATTAGGGCCCAAATCGGAGGAAAATATGGTTTTCAAGTGCTGAGAGTGGAATTACATAGTTTTATGTACAATTACTGCTAATTAACCTTATTTCTAGTGTTAATTGAAACTTTAACTAAAAGTCAAACCTTCAGCCCCGATTAGCCTGAACTGTACATTATAAAAGCTGAATAGGGCCTAAACCAGAGGGAAAACATGGTGTCCAAGTGCTGAGAGTGGTATTACAGAGTTCTATGTACAATTATTATTAATAAACCTTATCTAGGGTTAATTGAAAGTTTGACCAAAAGTCAAACTTTAACCCTGATTGGCCTGAACTGGGCCTTATAAGAGCTAAATAGGGCCTAAACGGGGAGAAAATGAGATTTTCAAGGGCCAAAAAAAGTATTGCATAGTTTTATATATAACCACTATAAATTAAACTTGTTTTTATTCTTAATCTAAAAGCTGACCAAAAGTCAAACTTTCAGCCCCGATTGGCCTGAACTCTGCCAAATAAGCGCCAAATATGGCCCAAACTGGAGGAAAGCATGCTTTACAAGAGCTGAGAGTGGTATTACGCAGTTTCTATGTACAATTACTGCAATTAACCGTGTTTCTAGTATTAATTAAAAAGTTAAACTAAATATCAAACTTTTAGCTCCGATTGGTTTGAACTCGACCTTATAGAGCTAATAGGGCCCAGGAGAAATTGCGGTTTTCAAGATCTGGAAGTAGTATTTCATAGTTTTTATGTTTATTACTACTAACTAAACTTGTTTCTACTCTTAGTTTGAAAGTTTGATAAAAAATCAAACTTTCAGGCCCTAGTAGCCTGAACTAAGTCTTATAATAGCCGAATATGGCCCAAATGGGGAGAAAACATAGTTTAAGAGCCAAGAGTTGTATTACATAATTTCTATGTACAATTACTACTACCTAAACTTGTTTCTAGTCATAATTTGGAATTTTTAATCAAAAGTCAAACTTTCAGCCACGATTGGCCTGAACTAATTATTATAGCAGCTGAATAGGACCCAAACGAGGAGTAGTATTACATAGTTTTTAGGTATAATTACTACTAATTAAACTTGTTTCTAGTCTTAATTAGAAAGTTTGGCTAAAGTCAAACTTTAAGCCTTAATTGGCCCCAATTAGACCTTATAAGAGCCGAATAGGGCCAAAAATAGGGGGAAAACATGTATTTCAAGAGCCTGCTATAGTATCACATAGTTTCTATATATAACTACTACAAATTAAACTTGTTTCTATTTTTAATTTGAAAGTTTGACTAAAACTCAAACTTTCAGCCCCGATTGGGCTGAATTCGGCCATATAAGTGCCAAATAAGGTCCAAACCCTAGAAAAACATGGTTTTCAAGAGCTGAGAGTGGTATTATAAAGTTTCTATGTACAATTACTATAATTAACCTTATTCTTATCATAATTAGGAAGTTTGACTAAAAGTCGTTTACCTTCAGCCCTTATTGGCCGGAACTAGGCCTTATAAGAGCCGAATAGGGTCTAAACAAAAGGAAAAACATGATTTTCAAAAGCCGAGAGTGGTATAACATAGTTTCTATGTACAATTACTACTAATTAACCTTTTTTCTAGTGTTAATTAGGAAGTCTGACCAAAAGTCAAAATTTCAGCCCCGATTGGCCTGAAGTAAGCCGTATAGTAGGCGAATACAGCCTAAACGGGGAGAAAATGATGTTTTCAAGAGCTTGGAGTAGTATTGATAGTTTTTATATATAATTACTATAAATTAAACTTGTTTTTTATTCTTAATTTAAAAGTTTTATGAAAAAGTCAAATTTTCAACCCCGATTGGCTTGTCTAGGCCATGTAAGAGCTGAGTAGGGACTAAACGGGAGGAAAACATAGCTTTCATGGGCCGTGAACGGTATTACATAGTTTCTATGTACAATTAATACTGATTAACTTTATTTCTGGTGTTAATTGGGAAGTTTGACCAAAAGGCAAGTTTCCAGCCTCTATTGGCCTTTGCTAGGCCTTATAGGAGCCGAATAGGGCTCAAACTGGGAGAAAATGTGATTTTCAATAGCCGGGAGTAGTATTACATAGCTTTTATGTATAATTACTACTAATTAAACTTATTTCCAGTCTTAATTAGAAAGTTTTAGCAAAAGTCAAACCTTCTGTCCTTATTGGCCTTAACTAGGCCTTATAAGAGCCGAGTAGGGCCTAAACTGGAGGAAAACATGATTTTCAAGATCTAAGAGTGAGATTACATAGTTTTTGTGTACAATTGGTACTAATTAACCGTACTTCTAGTATTTATTGGAAATCTTGACCAAAAGCTAAAATTTCAGCCTCGATTGGCCTGAACAAGAAGTTATAAGAGCCGAATAAGGGACAAACGGAGAGAAAATATGGTTTTTAAAAGCCAAGAGTAGTAATACCTAAATTATATATATAATTACTAGTAAACAAACTAATTTTCAAGTCTTAATTGGTAAGTTTCTACCAAAAGTCAAACTTTCAGCCCCGATTAGCCTAAGCTAGGCCTTATAAGAGCTGAATAAAGACAAAACGGGAGGAAATTTTGGTTTTTAAGGGCTGTGAATGGTATTATACAGATTATATGTACAATTACTACTAATTAACCATGTTTCGTGTGTTAATTGAGAAGTTTGACCAAAAGTCAAACTTTCATCCTTAATTGACCTGAACTAGGCTTATAAGAGCCGAATTAAGTCTCAAACGGGAAAAAAAACAAGATTTCAAGAGTCAGGAGTAGTAATACATAGTTTTTTTTGTATGGTTACAATTATAATTAAACTTGTTTCTAGCCTTAATTCGGAAGTTTTAGCAAAAATCAAACTTTTAGCTCCATTGGCCTGTAGGCCTTATAAGAACCGAATAGGGACCAAACAGGAGAAAAACATGGTTTTCAAGAGTCGTGAATGGTATTACATAGTTTCTATGTACAATTAGTACTAATTAACTTTGTTTCTAGTGTTAACTCAAACTTCAGCACAAATTGACCTGAAGTAGGCCTTATAAGAGCCGATTAGGGGCCAAATGGGGAGAAAATGAGGTTTGCAAGAGCCAGGAATAGTATGACATAGTTTTTTAAGTTTAATTACTACTAATTAATCTTATTTCTAGTCTTAATAACGCAGTTTAACCATAAGTCAAACCTTCAGCTCTTATTGGTTTGACTGAACCAGGCCTTATCTGAGCCGAATAAGGTTCTATCGGGAGAAAACATGATTTTTCAATAGCTGAGAGTGGTATTACAAAGTTTCTATATACAATTATTACTAATTACCTTGATTCTAGTGTTAATTGGAAAGTTTGACTTTAGTTTGACTAAAAGTCAAACTTTCAGCCCCGGTTGGCCTGAACTAGTCCTAATAAGAGTCGAATAAGGCCCAAACAGGGAGAAAACGAGGTTTTCAGGTGCCGGGAGTAACATTGTTTTTATATATAATTACTACTAACTAAGCCTTATAAGAGCCGAATAGGGCCCAAGCGGGTGAAAATGCAGTTTTCAAGAGCCCGGAGTAGTGTTACATAATTTTTTGTATAATTACTACTAAGTAAATTTGTTTTAAGGCTTAATTAGGAAGTTTGACCAAAACTCAAACCTTTTAAGTGCATATTAGGGCCCAAACGGAAAGAAAATATGGTTTCAAGTGTTGAGAGTGGTATTACATAGTTTCTATGTAGAATTAATACAACTTAATCTTATTTCCAGTTTTAATTGGGAAGTTTGGCCAAAAGCCAAACTTTCAGCTCTGATTAGCCAAAAGCCAAAAGTCAAAAGTCAAGAGCTAAAAAAAGTATTACATAGTTTTATTTCTAACCACTATAAATTAAACTTGTTTTAATTCTTAATCTGAAAGTTGACCAAAAGTCAAACTTTCAGCCCCGATTGGCCTAAACTCAGCCAAATAAGCGCCAAATATCGCCCAAACCGGAGGAAAACATGGTTTACAAGAGCTGAGAGTGATATTATAAGTTTCTATATACAATTATTGTAATTAACCGTGTTTCTAGTATTAATTGAAAAGTTAAACCAAATATCAAACTTTTAGCTCCGATTGGTTTGAACTCGACATTATAAGAGCTAATAGGGCCCAACAGGGAGAAATTACGGTTTTCAAGATCTGGGAGTAGTATTTCATAGTTTTTATGTTTATTACTACTAATTAAACTTGTTTCTAGTCTTAGTTAGAAAGTTTGATCAAAAATCAAACTTTCAGGTCCGATTAGCCTGAACTAAGCCTTATAAGAGCCGAATATGGCCCAAATGAGGGAAAACATGGTTTAAAGAGCCAAGAGTTATATTACATAATTTCTATGTACAATTACTACTACCTAAACTTGTTTCTAGTCTTAATGGAAAAGTCAAACTTTCAGCCACGATTGGCTTGAACTAGTTATTGTATGAACTGAATCGGACCCAAACGGGGAGCAGTATTACATAGCTTTTAGGTATAATTAATATTAATTAAACTTGTTTCTAGTCTTAATTGAAAAGTTTGGCCAAAGTCAATCTTTCAGCCTTGATTGGCTCCAACTAGGCCTTAAAAGAGCCGAAAATAGGGCCAAAAACAGGGAGAAGACATGGATTTCAAGAGCCTGTAAGTAGTATCACATCGTTTTTATGTATAACTACTACTAATTAAACTTGTTTCTATTTTTAATTTGAAAGTTTGAACAAACGTCAAACTTTCAGCCCCAATTTGGCTGAATTCGGCCATATAAGTTTCAAATCGGGTCCAAACCCTAGGAAAACATGGTTTTCAAGAGCTGAGAGTTGTATTATAAAGTTTTTATGTACAATTACTATAATTAACCTTATTTCTTATTAAAATTAGGAAGTTTGATCAAAAGTCAAACCTTTAGCCCTTATTGATCAGAACTAGGCCTTATAAGAACCGAATAGGGTCTAAACAAAAGGAAAAACATGGTTTTCCAGAGCTGAGAGAGGTATAACATAGTTTCTATGTACAATTACTACTAATTAACCTTGTTTCTTGTGTTAATCAGGAAGTTTGACCAAAAGTCAAAATTTCAGTCCTGATTGGCATGAAGTAAGTCATATAATAGGCGAATACAGTCTAAACGGGGAGAAAACAAGGTTTTCAAGGGCTGGGAGTAGTATTGACAGTTTTTATGTATAATACTGTAAATCAAACTTGTTTTCTATTCTTAATTATCAAACTTTCAACCTCGATTTGCTTGTCTAGGCCATGTGAGAGCTGAGTAGGGACTAAACGGGAGGAAAGCATGGCTTTCAAGGGCCGTGAACGGTATTACATAGTTTCTATGTACAATTAATACTGATTAACTTTGTTTCTAGTGTAAATTGGGAAGTTTGAGCAAAAGGCAAGTTTCAAACCCTATTGGCCTTAGCTAGGCCTTATAGGAGCCGAATAGGGTTTAAACTGGGAGAAAATGCGATTTTCAATAGCCGGGAGTAGTGTTACATAGCTTTTATTTATAATTATTACTAATTAAAATTATTTCTAGTCTTAATTAGAAAGTTTTAGCAAAAGTCAAACCTTCAGTCCTTATTGGCCTGAACTAGGCCTTATAAGAGCCGAGTAGGGCCCAAACTGGAGGAAAACATAGTTTTCAAGATCTGAGAGTGAGATTACATAGTTTTTGTGTACAATTGCTACTAATTAACCTTATTTCTATTATTTATTGAAAATCTTGACCAAAAGCCAAACTTTCATCCTCGATTGGCCTGAATAAGGAGTTATAAGAGCCAAATAAGGCACAAACGGGGAGAAAATATGATTTTTAAGAGCCAAGAGTAGTAATACCTAAATTATATATATAATTACTAGTAAATAAACTTATTTTCAAGTCTTAATTGGTAAGCTTTTACCAAAAGTAAAACTTTTAGCCCCGATTGGCCTGAGTTAGGCCTTATAAGAGCCGAATAGCAACAAAATGGGAGGAAACTATGGTTTTCAAGGGCTTTGAATGATATTATATAGATTATATGTACAATTACTACTAATTAACCATGTTTCTTGTGTTAATTGAGAAGTTATATCAAAAGTCAAACTTTCTGCCCCGATTGACCTGAACTAGGCTTATAAGAGTCGAATTAAGGCTAAAACTGGGAAAAAAACAAGATTTTCAAGAGCTGGGAATAGTAATACATAGTTTTTATATATAATTACAATTAATTAAACTTCTTTCTAGTCTTAATTGGGAAGTTTTAGCAAAAGTCAAACTTTTAGCTCCTTTTGGCCTGTACTAGGCCTTATAAGAACCGAATATGGACCAAACGGGAGGAAAACAAGGTTTTCAAGAGTCGTGACTAGTATTACATAGTTTCTATGTACAATTAGTACTAATTAACTTTGTTTCTAGTGTTAACTCAAACTTCAGCTCCGATTAGCCTGAATTATGCCTTAGAAGAGCCGATTAGGGGCCAAATGGGGAGAAAAAATGAGGTTTATAAGAGGCAGGAGCAGTATGACATAATTTTTTATGTTTAATTACTACTAATTAAACTTATTTCTAGTATTAATTAGGAAGTTTAACTAAAAGTCAAACCTTTAGCTCTTATTGGCCTGACTGAACCAGGCCTTATCTGAGCCGAATAAGGCCCTATCAGGAGAAAACATGATTTTTTAATAGTTGAGAGTGGTATTACATAGTTTCTATATACAATTATTACTAATTACCATGATTCTAGTGTTAATTGGGATGTTTAACTAAAAGTCAAACTTTTCAGCCCCGCTTGGCCTGAACTAGGCCTAATAAGAGCCGAATAAGGTCCAAACTGGAGAAAACGAGGTTTTCAAGAGCCGGGAGTAGTATGACATAGTTTTTATGTATAAGTATTACTAACTAAACTTGTTTCTTGTCGTAATCTGAAAGTTTGACTAAAAGTCAAATTTTCAGCCTTGATTGGCCTGAATTAGGCCTTATAAGAGCCGAATAGGGCGAAAATGG
The DNA here is from genome assembly GCA_038442645.1 of Agave tequilana. NCBI lineage: Eukaryota > Viridiplantae > Streptophyta > Magnoliopsida > Asparagales > Asparagaceae > Agave > Agave tequilana. The sequence continues at coordinate 24,626 of JAVJIF010011904.1, read as the reverse complement.
GGGGAAACATGTCTTTCAAGAGCTTGGAGAAGTATCACATAATTTTTATATATAACCACTACTAATTAGACTTGTTTCTATGGTTAATTTTATAGTTTGACCGAAAGTCAAATTTTTAACCCCGATTGGCCTGAACTCGGCCATATAAGTACCAAGTAGGGCCCAAACAAGAGGAAAATATGATTTTCAAGAGCTGAGAGTCGTATTACATTTTTCTGTGTATAATTACAACTAATTAACATTGTCGATTAGCTTGAACTCGGCTTTATAAGAGCCCAAAAGGGCCCAAATGGGGAGAAAATGTTGTTTTCAAGAGTCGGGGTTTTCAAAAGCCGGGAGTAGTGTTACATAGTTTTTTTGTATAATTACTACTAATTAAACTTGTTTCTAGTCTTAATTGGGAAGTTAGATCAAAAGTCAAACTTTCAGCCCCGATTGGCCTGAATAGGCCTTAAAAGAGCCGAATATGGTCTAAATAGGGAGAAAACGTGGTTTTAAAGAGCCAGGATTATAGTACATAGTTCTATGTATAATTACTACTACTTAAACTTGTTTGTAGTCTTAATCTAAAAGTTTGACCAAAAGTTTACTTTCAGCCCCGACTGGCCTGAACTAGGTATTATAAGAGCCTAATAAAACCCAAACGAGGAGATAACGAGATTTTCAAGAGCCGAGAGTGGAATTACATAGTTTCTATATACATTTACTATTAATTAACTTTATTTCTAGACTTAATTGGCAAGTTTGATTAAAAGTCAAATATGCCTTATAAGAGCCGAATAGGGCCCAAATGAGAGAAACCGAGGTTTTCAATAGCCGAGAGTAGAATTACATAGTTATATATATAATTACTTAAAATTAAACTTGTTTCTAGTCTTAAGTAGAAAATTTGATTAAAAGTCAAACTTTTAGCCCCGATTGCCCTGAACTCAGCTTTATAAGCACAGAATAAGGCTAAACGGGCAGAAAACGTGTTTTTTCAAGAGCCGAAAGTAGTATTACATAGATTCTATACACAATTACTGCTAATTAATGTTGTTTCAAGTCTTAAACTGAAAGTTTGACAAAAGTCATACTTTCAGCCCCGATTTACCTGAATTAGGCTTTAGTCGAATAGGGTTCAAACGGGGAGAAAACATGTTTTCAAGAGTCTTGAGTGGTGTTACATAGTTTTTATGTAAATTTACTACTAATTTTATGTGTTTCTAGTCTTAATTAGAAAGTTTGACCGAAAGTAAAACTTTCAGCCCTGATTGGCCTGAGCTAGGCCTGATAAGAGCAGAATAAGACCCCAAATGAGAGAAAAATAAGGTTTTCAAGAGCCGTGAGAAGTATTACATAGTTTTTTGGTACAATTACTGCTAATTAACCTTATTTCTAGTGCTAATTGGGAAGTTTGATCTAAAGTCAAACTTTCAACCCTAATTGGCTTGAAATAAGCCCTATAAGAGCCAAATAGGGCCTAAACGGGGAGAAAATGCAGTTTTCAAGAGTCGTGAGTTGTATTACATAATTTTTATGTATAATTACTACTAATTAAACTGGTTCTACTCTTAGTTGTGAAGTTTGATCAAAAGTCAAACTTTCAGCCCCGAGTGGCCTGAATAAGGCCTTATAAGAGCCGAATATATGCCAAACGAGGGGAAAATATGGTTTTAAAGAGTTGATAGTAGTATTACATAATTTATATGTTCAATTACTATAAATTAAAGTTGTTTCTCATCTTAATCTGAATGTTTGACCAAAAGTTAAATTTTAGCCCTGATTGGCCTGAACTTGACATTGTAAGAGCCAAATAGGCCACAAACAGGGAGAAAGCATGATTTTCAAGAGCCGAGAATAGTATCACATATTTTTTATGAATAATTATTACTAATTAAACTTGTTTCTATTCCTAATCGGGAAGTTTGACCAAAAGCAAACCTTCAGTCCCAATTGGCCTGAACTACATATTATAAGAACCAAATCGGGCCCCAACGAGAGAAAAACATGATTTTCAAGAGCCGTGAGTGGATTAATTAGTTTCTATATGCAATTATGACTAATTAACCTTGTTTCTAGTGTTAATTGAAAGTTTGACCAAAAGACAAACTTCTAACCCTGATTGGCCTGAACTAGGCCTTATAAAAGTTGAATAGGGTCAAAACAGGGAGAAGACAAGGTTTTAAGAGCCGAGAATAGTATTACAAAGTTTTGTGTATAACCACTATAAATTAAACTTTTTTCTATTCTTAATTTCAAAGTCTGATCAAAAGTGAAACTTTCAGCCCTGGTTGGCCTATATGAATCGAAAAGAGACTAAATGGGAGGAAAACATGATTTTCTAGGGTCGTGAATGGTATTACATAGTTTTTATATACAATTACTATAAATTATCCTTGTTTTCAGTGTTAATTGGGAAGCTTGATCAAGAGTCAAACTTTCAGCCTTGCTTGGCCTGAACTAGGTCTTATAAGAGCCGAATAGGGACCAAAAGGGAGGAAAACATAGTTTTCAAGGGCTGTGAATGATATTACATAGTTTATATGTACAATTATGATTAATTAACCTTAATTATAGTGTTAATTATGAAGTTTGACTAAAAGTCAAACTTTCAGCCCTGGTTGGTCTAGACTAGACCTTATAATATTAGAGCCGAATAAGGTACAAACAGGGAAAAACAAGGTTTCCAAGGGCAAGGAGAAGTAATACATAGTTTTATATATAATTACTACTAATTAAACTTGTTTCTCGTCTTAATTTGGAAGTTTTACCAAAAGACAAACTTTCAGCCCCGATTAGCCTGAACTAGGCTTTATAAAGAACCGAATAGGGACCAAACAGGAGGAAAATATGATTTTCAAGGGCCATGAATGGTATTACATAGTTTCTATGTTTAATTACTACTAATTAACTTTGTTTCTAGTGTTAATTGAAGAGTTTGACCAAGAGTTAAAAACTTTCAGCCCCGATTGGCCTGACTAAGCCTTATAAGAGTCGATTAGGGCCCAAACGGGGAGAAAACGAGGTTTTCAAGAGCCAAGAGTAGTATGACATAGTTTTTATATATAATTACCACTAATTAAACTTGTTTTTAGTCTTAATTATAAAGTTTGACCAAAAGTCAAACCTTCAGTCTTATTAGCCTGAACTAGGCCTTATTAGAGCCGAATAGGACCAAAACGGGAGAAAATAAGGTTTTCAAGTGCTGAGAGTGGTATTACATAGTTTTTATGTGCAATTAGTACTAATTAACCTTATTTCAAGTGTTAATTGAAAAGTTTGGACAAAAGTCAAACTTTCAGCCCCTATCAGCCTGAACTAGGCCTTATAAGAGCCGAATAAAGCCCACACAAGGAGAAAACGAGGTTTTCAAGAGCCGGGAGTAGAATGACATAGTTTTTATGTATAATTACTACTAATTAAACTTATTTTTATGTTTGATCAAAAGTCAAACTTTCATCTCCGATTGGCCTGAACTAGGCCTTATAATAGCCGAATAGAGACCAAACGGGAGGAAAACATGGTTTTCTAGGGCCGTGAATATTATTACATAGTTTTTATGTTCAATTATTACTCATTAATCTTGTATATTTGTTAATTGGGAAGTTTGACCAAAAGTCAAACTTTGAGCCCCGATTGGTGTGAACTAGGCCTTATAATAGCCGATTAGGGCCCAAACGGGAAGAAAACGAGGTTTTCAAGAGCTGAGAGTAAGTAATACATAGTTTTTATGTATAATTACTATTAATTAAACTAGTTTCTAGTCTTAATTGAGAAGTTTTACTAAAAGTCAATTTTTCAGCCCCGATTGGCCTGAAGTAGACCTTATAAGAGCCGAATAGGGATCAAACGGGAGGAAAACATGATTTTCAAGGGCCGAGAATGGTATTACATAGTTCTATTTACAATTTCTATTGATTAATCTTTTTTCTTGTGTTAATTGGAAAGTTTGACCAGAACTGAGACTTTTAGGCCCTATTGGACTGAAAAGGGCCTTATAATAGCCTTAGAGGGTCCAAACGTGGAGAAAGTACAGTTTGCAAAAGTCAGGAGTAGTAATACATAATTTTTATGTATAATTACTACTAATTATACTAGTTTCTAGTTTTAATTGAGAAGTTTTACCAAAAGTGAAGCTTTCAGTCCCGATTGGCCTGAACAAAACCTTATAATGGTCGATTAAGGCTCAAACGGGGAGAAAACGAGGTTTCAAGAGCCTAGAGTAATAATACATAGTTTTTATGTATAATTACTACTAATTAAACTAGTTTCTAGTCTTAATTGAGAAGTTTTACCTTGAGTCAAACTTTCAGCTCCAATTAGCCTGAACTAGACCTTATATGAGCCGTATAGGGCCCAAACGGGAGAAAACATGTTTTTCAAGGGCTGAGAGTGGTATTGTATAGTTTCTATATACAATTATTACTAATTAAATTAGTTTCTAGTCTTAATTGGAAAGTTTTACCAAAAATCAAACTTTCAGCCTCGATTGGCCTAAACTACACCTTATAAGAGCCGAATAGTAACTAAACGGGAGGAAAATATGATTTTCAAGGGCCGTTAAAAGGTATTACATAGTGCTATGTACAATTACTACTGATTTAATGTGTAATTACTACTACTTAAACTTGTTCTAGTCTTAATTGGGAAGTTTTGACAAAAGTCAAACTTTCAGCCCCGATTGGCCTGAACCAGGTCTTATAAGAGCCGTATAGGGCCCAAACGGGGAGAAACCATAGTTTTCAGGATTCGGGAGTAGTTCACATAGTTTCTATGTATAAACAACTACATCTAACTAATTTGTTGCTATTCTTAATTTGTAAGTTTGACCAAAAGTCAAACTTTCAGCCCCGATTAGCCAGAACTAGGCCTTATAGGAACCAAGTAGGACACAAACAAGAGGAAAACATGATTTTTAAGTGCTGAAAGTAATATTACAGAGTCAAACTTTCAGTCTCGATTGGTCTGAGGCCTTATAAGAGCCGGATAAGGTCTAGACGGGGAGAAAATGCACTTTTTAAGAGCTGAGAGAAGTATTACATAATATTTATGCATAAATCTTACTAATTAAACTTGTTTTATAATCTTAATGAGGAAGTTTGACCAAAATTCAAACTTCAGCAGGACTTATAAAGAGCCGAATAGGGCCCAAAGAGGAGGAAAACATGGTTTTTAAGAGCTGAAAGTGGTAGTATATAGTTTCTACATATAATTACTAATAATTAACCTTGTTTCTAGTGTTATTTGGGAAGTTTGACCAAAAATCAAACTTCCAGCCTCGATTGGCCTGTCATGGCCTTATTTATAAGAGCCGATTAGGACCCAAACAGGGAGAAAACGAGGTTTTCATGAGCCGAAAGTGGTATGACATAGTTGTTATGTATAATTACTACTAATTAAACTTGTTCTAATCTTAGTTTAGAAGTTTGACCGAAAGTCAAACTTCCAACGATGATTGGCTGGAACTAGACCTTATAAGAGCCGAATAGGGCCCAAACAGGGAGAAAAAATGATTTTCAAGAGTTGGGAGTTACACATTGTTTCTATATATAACAACTACTAATTAAACTTGTTTCTATTCTTAATTTGGAAGTTTGATCAGAAGTCAAACTTTCAGCCCCGATTAGCATAGACTAGGCCTTATGAGAGCCAAATAGGGACTTAATTTTCAAGGCCCTTAAAGGGTATTACATAGTTTCTTTGTACAATTACTACTAATTAACTTTATTTTTAATACATATTAGGAGTTTGACCAAAAGTCAAACTTTCAGCTCCGATTAGCCTGAACTGAGCCTTATAAGAGCCGAATAGGGTTCAAACAGGAGGAAAATACAGTTTTCAAGAGCTGAAAGTAGTATTACATAGGTTTTATGTATAATTACTACTAATTAAACTAGTTTCTAATCTTAATTAGAAAATTTAACCAAAAGTCAAACCTTCAGCCCTTACTGGCCGGAACTAGGCCTTATTCGACTGAGAGTGGTGTTACATATTAACCTTATTTACAGTGGTTTTCAAGAACTGAGAGTGGTGTTACATATTTTTTATGAACAGTTACCACTAATTAACCTTATTTACAGTGTTAATTGGAAAGCTTAACAAAAAGTCATACTTTCTGTCCCGATTGGCCTGAACCAGGCTTGTAAGAACCGAATAAGGCCCAAACCAGAGGAAAACATTATCTTGAAGAGCTATGAGTGGTATTACATAGTTCTATATATAATTACTGCTAATTAACCTTATTTCTAGTGTTAATTGAGAAGTTTGACCAAATGTCAAAATTTCAGCCCCGATTGGTCTGAAGTAGGCTTTATAATAGCAGATTGGGCCCTAATGGGTAGAAAATGTGATTTTCAAGAGTCGGGAGTAATATTACGTGGTTTTTATTTATAATTACTACTAAATAAACTTGTTTTAAGTCTTAATTGGGAAGTTTAATAAAAAATCAAACTTTCAGCCTCGATTGGCTTGAACTAGGCCTTATTAGAGCCAAATATGGCCTATACAGGGAGAAAAACATGGCTTTAAAGAGCCGAGAGTAGTATACATAGTTTCTACGCACAATCACTACTAATGAAACTTGTTTCTAGTCTTAATCTGGAAGTTTGACCAACCAACCCGTTTGGCCAGAATTAGCATTGTAAGAGCCGAATAGGGCCCAAACGAGAAGAAAACAATGTTTTCAAGCACCGAGAGTAGTATCACATAGTTTTTTTATATAATTACTACTAATTAAACTTGTTTCTATTCTAAATTGAGAAGTTTAATTAAAATCAAACATTTAGTCCAGACTGGCCTAAACTAGGCATTATAAGAGCCGAATGGGCCCAAACGGGAGGAAACATGATTTTCAAGAGCCGTGAGTGGTATTACATAGTTTCTATATGCTATTTCTCCTAATTAATCTTGTTTCTAGTGCTAATTAGAAGTTTGACCAGAAGTCAAACTTTCAGCCCCGATTGGCCTGAATAAGGCCTTATAAGAGCTGAATAAGACAGGGAGAAAATAAGGTTTTCAAGAGCCGAGAGTAGTATTACATTGTTATTATGTATAATGACTATAAATTAAACTTGTTTCTATTCTTAATTTGTAAGTTTGACCGAAAGTCAAACTTTCATCCCATTGGCCTAAATTAGGCCTTATAAGAGCCGAAAAGGGACCAAACGAGAGAAAAACATGGTTCTCAAGAGTTTAGAATGGTATTACATAGTTTCTACGTACAATTACTACTAATTAAATTTTTCTCTAGTGTTAATTGTGAATTTTGACCAAAAATCAAACTTTAAGCCCCGATTGGCCTGAATTAGGCCTTATAAGAGCCAGATAGGGTCCAAATAGGAAGAAAATGCAGTTTTGAAGAGCTAGGGTATTACATAGCTTTTATGTATAATTACTACAAATTAAACTTGTTTCTAGTCTTAATTAGGAAGTTCTATTAAAAGTCAAACTTTCAGCCTCCAATGGCCTAAAGTAGTCCTTATAAGAGCCGAATAGGGACCAAATGGGAGGAAACGTGGTTTTCAAGGGCCGTGAAAGATATTACATAGTTTCTATGTTCAATTATTACTAATTAACTTTGTTTCTACTGTTAATTGAAAAGTTTGACCAACTATCAAACTTTCACACCCGATTGGCCTGAACTAGATCTTATAGGAGCGAAAGAAATAGAATCTAAACAGGGAGAAAATACAGTTTTCAAGAGCTGAGAGTAGTATTACTTAGTTTTATGTATAATTATTACTAATTAAACTTATTCCGAGTCTTAATTGTTCTGTTTGACCAAAAGTCAAACCTTTAGCCTTGATTGGCCGGAACTAAGCCTTATAAGAGCTGAATAAGGCCCAATGGGGAGAAAATGAGGTTTTCAAGATCCGGTAATAGTAATACATAGTTTTTATGTATAATTACTACTAGTTAAACTTATTTCTAGTTTTAATTGGGAAGTTCTACCAAAATTCAAACTTTCAACCTCGATTGACCTGAACTAGGCATAAATAAGAGCCAAATAGGGACCAAATGGGGGGAAAGCATGGTTTTCAAGGTCCGTGAATGGTAATATATAGTTTTTTTGTACAAATACTACTAATTAACCTTGTTTCTAGTATTAATTGAAAAGTTTGACTAAGAGTTAAACTTTCAGCCTTGATTGGCCTGAACTAGGCCTTATAAGAGTTGAATAGGGTCCAAACAGGGAGAAAATATAGTTTTCAAGAATTGAGAGTAGTATTACATAGTTTTTATGTATAATTACTGCTGATTAAACTTGTTTTTAGTCTTAATTAGGAATCACCAAAAGTCAAACCTTTAACCCATATTGGCTTGAACTGATCTTATAAGAGCCGAATAGGGCCAAACGGTAGGAAAACATGATTTTCAAGAGTTGAGAGTGGTATTACATAATTTTTATGTGCAATTACTGCTAATTAACTTTTTTTATGTTAATTGTAAAGTTTGATCAAAAGTCAAACTTTCAGCCCGATTGGCCTGAACTAAGCCGATAATAGTTAATTAGGGCCCAAACGGGGAGAAAATAAGGTTTCAAGACTCAGGAGTAGTATAATATAGTTTTTATATATAATTACTACTAATTAAAATTATTTCTAATCTTAATTGGGATGTTTGACCAAAAATCATACTTTCAACACCGATTAGCTGGAACTAAGCCTTATAAGAGCCGAATGGGCCCAAACAGAGAGAAAACATGGTTTTCAAGAGCCAGTAGTAGCATCACATAGTTTCTATGTATAACTTTAAACTTGGAAGTTTGAGCAAAGGTCAAACTTCAGTCCCAATTGGTTAAATTAGGCCTTATAAGAGCCGAATAGGGTCCAAACGGGAGGAAAAACATGATTTTCAAGAGCTGACAGTGGCATTACATAGTTTCTATATACAATTACTACTAATTAACCTTTTTCTAGTGTTAATTGGAAAGTTTGACCGACAATTAAATTTTCAGCCCTGATTCACCTGAACTAGGCCTTATAATGCCGAATAGTATACAAACGGGAAGAAAACAAAGTTTTCAAGGGCTTGAATGGTTAAATTAGGTCTTATAAGAGCCGAATAGGGCCAAACGGTAGGAAAACATGATTTTCAAGAGTTGAGAGTGGTATTACATAATTTTTATGTGCAATTACTGCTAATTAACTTTTTTTATGTTAATTGTAAAGTTTGATCAAAAGTCAAACTTTCAGCCCGATTGGCCTGAACTAAGCCGATAATAGTCAATTAGGGCCCAAACGGGGAGAAAATAAGGTTTCAAGACTCGGGAGTAGTATAATATAGTTTTTATATATAATTACTACTAATTAAAATTATTTCTAATCTTAATTGGGATGTTTGACCAAAAGTCATACTTTCAACACCGATTGGCTGGAACTAAGCCTTATAAGAGCCGATGGGCCCAAACAGAGAGAAAACATGGTTTTCAAGAGCCAGTAGTAGCATCACATAGTTTCTATGTATAATTTTAAACTTGGAAGTTTGAGCAAAGGTCAAACTTCAGTCCCAATTGGTTAAATTAGGCCTTATAAGAGCCGAATAGGGTCCAAACGGGAGGAAAACATGATTTTCAAGAGCTGACAGTGGCATTACATAGTTTCTATATACAATTACTACTAATTAACCTTTTTCTAGTGTTAATTGGAAAGTTTGACCGGCAATTAAATTTTCAGCCCTGATTCACCTGAACTAGGCCTTATAATGCCGAATAGTATACAAACGGGAAGAAAACAAAGTTTTCAAGGCTTGAATGGTTAAATTAGGTCTTATAAGAGCCGAATATGGCCCAAATAGGGAGAATATACTATTTTCAAGATCCGGGAGTATTATTACATAGTTTTTGTATATAACTACTTAGAATTAAACTTGTTCCAGTGTTAATTGAGAAGTTTGATCAAAAGTCAAACTTTCACCTCGATGGCCTGAATTAGACCTTATAAGAGACGAATATGGCCTAAACGGGGAGAAATCGTGGTTTTAAAGAGTCTGGAGTAGTATTAAAAAGTTTCTACGTGTAATTACTTCTAATTAAACTTGTTTCTAGTCTTAATATGGAAGTTTGACCAAAAGTCAAATCACATAGTTTCTATGTATAACTTTAAACTTGAAAGTTTGAGCAAAGGTCAAACTTCAGTCCTAATTGGTTAAATTAGGCCTTATAAGAGCCGAATAGGGTCCAAACGGGAGGAAAACATGATTTTCAAGAGCTGACAGTGGCATTACATAGTTTCTATATACAATTACTACTAATTAACCTTTTTCTAGTGTTAATTGGAAAGTTTGACCGGCAATTAAATTTTCAGCCCTGATTCACCTGAACTAGGCCTTATAATGCCGAATAGTATACAAACGGGAAGAAAACAAAGTTTTCAAGGGCTTGAATGGTTAAATTAGGTCTTATAAGAGCGAATATGGCCCAAATAGGGAGAAAATGCTATTTTCAAGATCCGGGAGTATTATTACATAGTTTTTATATATAACTACTTAGAATTAAACTTGTTCCAGTGTTAATTGAGAAGTTTGATCAAAAGTCAAACTTTCACCTCGATGGCCTGAATTAGATCTTATAAGAGCCGAATATGGCCTAAACGGGGAGAAATCGTGGTTTTAAAGAGTCTGGAGTAGTATTAAAAAGTTTCTACGTGTAATTACTTCTAATTAAACTTGTTTCTAGTCTTAATATGGAAGTTTGACCAAAAGTCAAATTTTTAGCCCTGATTGGCCTAATCCTAAGCATTATAAAAGCCGAATTGGGCCCAAATAATGAGAAAATAATGTTTTCAAATGTCGAGAGTAGTATCACATAGTTTCTACGTGTAATTACTTCTAATTAAACTTGTTCTATTCTTAGTTGGGAAGTTTGATTAAAAGTCAAACTTTCAGCCCCGATTGGCTTAAAATAAGCCTTGTAAGAGCCGAATAGAGCCCAAATTGGAGGAAAACATGGCTTTTAAGAGCCATGAGTGGTATTATATATTCTATAAGTAATTACTAATAATTAACTTTATTTCTAGTATTAATTGGGAAGTTTGACCAAAAGTCAAACTTTCAGCCTCGATAGGTTTGAACTAGGCCTTATTAAGAGCTGAATAGGGCCCAAAAAAGGAGAAATGAGGTTTTAACAGATGAGAGTAGTATTATAGTTTTTATATATAATTACTATAAATTAAACTTGTTTCTATTCTTAATTTGAAAGGCTAACCAAACTTTAAACTTTCAGCCCCGATTGGCCTGAATTTGGCCTTATAAGAGCCGAAGAGGGACCAAACGGGAGGAAATCGTGATTTTCAAGGGCCGTGAATGATATTACATAGTTTTCATATACAATTACTACTGATTAATTTCATTCTACTGTTAATTGGGAAGTTCGACCGAAATTTAAAATTCCAGCCCCGATTGACCTGAACTAGGCCTTATAAGAGCCAAATATGGTCCAACTGGGATAGAAAATGCAGTTTTCAAGAGCCGAGGGAGCATTACATATTTTTTATGTATAATTACTATTCAATAAATCTTTTTTTAGTCTTATTTAGGAAGTTTGACTAAAAGTCAAACCTTCAGCTCTTAATGGCCTGAACTAGGCCTTATAAAAGCCTAATAGGGCACAAGTAGGAGAAAACATGGTTTGAAGATCTGAGAGTGGTATTACATAGTTTCTATGTACAATTACTATTAGTTTGACCTAAAGTCAAAGTTTCAGCCCTGGTCAGCTGAACTACGCCTTATAAGAGCCGAATAAGACTGAAACGGGGTGAAAATGAGCTTTCAAGAGCTAGGAGTGGTATTGCATAATTTTTATATTTAATTTCTACTAATTAAATTTGTTTCTAGTGTTAATAGGAAAGTTTTACTAAAACTCAAACTTTCAATCCCGATTGGCTTGATCCAGGACTTATAAAGCCAAATAGGGACCAAAGGGGGAGAAGGGGAGAAATGATTTTCAATAGCCGGGAGTTGCATCACATAGTTTTTATGTATAACTACTACTAATTAAACTTGTTTCTATTCTTAATTTAGAAGTTTGACCAAAAGTCAAAATTTTAGCCCCGATTGGCCAGAAGTAGGCCTTATAAAGAGCTAAATAGGGCCCAAACAGGAGGAAAATGATTTCAAGAGCTGAGAGTGGTATTTAATAGTTTCTATATACAATTATTGCTAACTAACCTTGTTTACAGTATTAATTAGGAAGTTTAATCAAAAAACAAACCTTTAGCCATGTTACCCTAAACTAGGCCTAATAAGAGCCGAATAGGGCCAAAACGGGGAGAAAATGTGATTTTCATAAGCCCAGAGTAGTATTATATAGTTTTTATGTATAATTACTAATAATTAAACTTGTTTTACATCTTTATTAGTAATTTGGACCAAAAGTCAACCTTAAGCCCTTATTGGCCTGAATTAGCCCTTCTTAGTGCAGAATTATGCCAAATGGGAAGAAAATATAGTTTCAAGTGCTGAGAATGGCATTATATAGTTTCTATATACAATTATTACAAACAAACCTTATTTCTTTTTTAATTGGGAAGTTTGACCAAAAGTCAAACTTTCAGCTCCGATTGGTCTGAATTAGGCTTTATATAAGCTGAATAGGGTCCAAACGGGGAGAAAATAAGGTTTTTAAGAGCCGGGAGTATTATTTAATAGTTTCTATGTTTAACTACTACTAATTAAACTTGTTTGTATTCTTAATTTTAAAGTTTTACTAAAAGTAAAACTTTCAGCCCCGATTGGCTTGAATTAGGCCTTATAAGAGCCGAATGGGACCAAGCGGGAGGAAAACATAGTTTCCAAGAGCCTTGAGTGAAATTACATAGTTTCTATGTACATTTACTACTAATTAACCTTGTTTCTAGCCTTAATTGGCAAGTTTGATTAGAAGTCAAATTTTAACCCCGATTGGCCTGGAATTGTCTTATAAGAGCCGAATTGGGTCCAAACGGGGATAAATCGAGGTTTTCATGAGCCGTGAGTAGAATTACATAGTTTTTATGTGTAATTACTGCTACTTGTTTCTAGTCTTAATTAGGAATTTTGATCAAAAGATAAATTTTCAACCCCGATTGGCCTGAACTAGGCCTTATAAAGGCCGAATGGGTCCAAACACGGAGATAATATAGTTTTCAAGAGCCGAGAGTAGTATTACATGGTTTATATGTATAATTACTGCTAGTTAAACTTGTTTCTAATATTAATTGAGAAGTAAGACAAAAAGTCAAACCTTCAGCCCCATTTGGCTTGAAGTAGGCCTTATAAGAGCCAATTAAGGCCCAAACGGGGAGAAAATGAAGTTTTCAAGAGCTGAGAGTAGTAGCACATAGTTTATATATATAATTAATACTAATTAAACTTGTTTCTAGTCTTAATTGAGAATTTTTTCAAAAGTCAAACTTTCAGCCCCGATAGGCCGAATAGGCCTTCAATAAGAGTCGAATTAAGGATCAATTGGTGGAAAACATGGTTTACAAGGGCCATGAATGATATTACATAGTTCAATGTATAATTACTACTGATTAACCTTATTTCTAATGTTAATTGGGAAGTTTTTAACTAAAAATTCAAACTTTCAGCCCTGATTGGCCTAAACAAAACCTTATAAGAACTGAATAGGGACCAAACGGGAGGAAAACATGGTTTCTAAGGTCCGTGAATGGTATTACATAGTTCTATGTACAATCACTGCTAATAAACCTTATTTCTAGTATTAATTGAAAGTTTGACCAAAAGTCAAACTTTCAACCCTGATTGGCCTGAACTGGGCCTTATAAAAGCTGAATAGGGCATAAACGGGAGAAAATGAGATTTTCAAGAGCCAAAAAAAGTATTAATAGTTTTATATATAACCACTATAAATTAAACTTGTTTTTATTCTTAATCTGAAAGTTGACCAAAAGTCAAACTTTCAGCCCGATTGGCCTGAACTCAGCCAACTAAGCACCAAATATGGCCAAAACATGAGGAAAATACGGTTTACAAGAACTAAGAGTGGTATTACATAGTTTCTATGTACAATTACTGCAATTAACCATGTTTCTATTATGAATTGAAAAGTAAAGCCAAATATCAAACTTTTAGCTCCGATTGGTTTGAACTCGACCTTATAAGAGATAATAGGGCCTAACGGGAAAAATTGCGGTTTTCAAGATCTGGTAGTAGTATTTCATAGTTTTTTATGTTTATTACTATTAATTTAACTTGTTTCTAGTCTTAGTTAGAAAGTTTAATCAAAATCAAGCTTTCAGACCCGATTAGCCTGTACTAAGCCGTATAAGAGTCGAATATGGCTCAAATGGGGAGAAAACATGGTTTAAAGAGCTAAGAGTTATATTACATAATTTTATGTATAATTACTACTACCTAAACTTGTTTTTAGTGTTAATTTGAAAGTTTTAACCAAAGTTAAACTTTCAGCCACGATTGGCCTGAACTAATTATTATATGAGCTAAATAGGACCCAAACGGGGAGTAGTATTACATAGTTTTTAGGTATAATTACTACTAATTAAACTTGTTTCTAATCTTAATTGGATAGTTTGGCCAAAGTCAATCTTTCAGCCTTGATTGGTCCCAATTAGGCCTTATAAGAGCCGAATAGGGCCAAAAACAGAGAGAAAATATGGATTTCAAGAGCCTGCAGTAGTATCACATAGCTTATATATATAATTACTACTAATTAAACTTGTTTCTATTTTAAATTTGAAAGTTTGACCAAAAGTCAAACTTTTAGCCCCGATTGGCCTGAATTAGGTATTATAAGAGCTGATAAAACACTAACGAGGAGATAACGAGATTTTCAAGAGCCGGGAGTGGAATTACATAGTTTCTACATACATTTACTATTAATTAACTTTGTTTCTAGTTTTAATTGACAAGTTTGATCAAAAGTCAAATTTCAGCCCGATTAGCCTCAAATATATGCCTTATAAGACCCGAATAGGGCCCAAACGGGGAGAAACCGAGGTTTTCAATAGTCGGGAGTGGAATTACATAGTTTTATGTATAATTTCTACATATTAAACTTGTTTCTAGTCTTAATTAGAAAATTTAATTAAAAGTCAAACTTTCAGCCCCGATTGCCCTGAACTCGGCTTTATAAGCGCATAATAAGGGCCAAACGGGGAGAAAACGTGATTTTTCAAGAGCCGAGAGTAGAATTACATAGATTCTATACACAATTATTACTAATTAATGTAATTTCAAGTCTTAATCTGAAAGTTTGACCAAAGTCATACTTTCAGCCCCGATTTACCTGATTAGGCCTTAGTCGAATAGGGTTCAAACGGGGAGAAAACATATTTTCAAGAGCCTTGAGTGTATTATATGTAAATTTACTACTAATTTTATGTGTTTCTAATCTTAATTAGGAAGTTTGACCAAAAGTAAAACTTTCACCCTGTGAATGGCCTGAGGTAGGCCTTATAAGAGCCGAATAAGACTCTAAATGGGAGGAAAATAAAGTTTTCAAGAGCCGTGAGTAGTATTACATAGTTTTTATGTACAATTACTGCTAATTAATCTTGTTTCTAGTGTTAATTGGGAAGTTAGATTTAAAGTCAAACTTTCAGCCCTAATTGGCTTGAAATAGGCCCTATAAGAGCGAAAGAGGGCCTAAACAGGGAGAAAATGCGGTTTTCAAGAGTCGTGATTTGTATTACATAATTTTTATCTATAATTACTAGTAATTAAACTGGTTCTACTCTTAATTGTAAAGTTTGATCAAAAGTCAAACTTTCAACACCGATTGGCCTGATCAAGGCCTTATAAGAGCCGAATATGGTCCAAACGAGAAGAAAATATGGTTTTAAAGAGCTGATAATTATATTACATAATTTCTATGTTCTGTTACTACAAATTAAACTTGTTTTTCATCTTAATCTGGAAGTTTGACCAAAAGTTAAATTTTAGCCCCGATTGGCCTGAACTAGGCGTTGTAAGAGCCGAATAGGCCACAAAAGGGAGAAAGCATGATTTTCAAGTGTCGAGAATAGTATCACATATTTTTTATGTATAATTATTACTAATTAAACTTGTTTCTATTCCTAATCGGGAAGTTTGACCAAAAATCAAACCTTCAGCCCTAATTTGCCTAAACTACACATTATAAGATCCAAATCGGGCCCAAACAAGAGGAAAACATGGTTTTCTAGAGCCGTGAGTGGTATCAAATATTTTCTATATGGAATTATGACTAATTAACCTTATTTCTAGTGTTAATTAAAAGTTTGACCAAATGTCAAACTTTTAACCCTATTTGCCTGAACTAGGCCTTATAAGAGCTGAATAGGGTCAAAACAGAGAGAAAACGAGGTTTTTAAGAGCCGAGAGTAATATTATAAAGTTTTATGTATAACCACTATAAATTAAACTTTTTTCTATTTTTAATTTGGAAGTTTGATCAAAAGTGAAACATAGTTTATATAGTTTTCAAGGGTTATAAGAGCCGAATAGGGACCAAAAGGGAGGAAAACATAGTTTTCAAGGGTTAAGAATGTATTACATAGTTTATATGTACAATTACGACTTATTAACCTTATTTCTAGTTTTAATTGTAAACTTTCAGCCCGGTTTGGTCTGGACTCTATAAGGTACAAAGGGAGAAAAACAAGGTTTCCAACAGCAAGGAGAAGTAATACATAGTTTTATGTGTAATTACTACTAATTAAACTTGTTTGCATCTTAATTGGGAAGTTTTACCAAAAGTCAAACTTTCAGCCCCGAATAGGGACCAAACGGGAGGAAACATGGTTTTCAAGGACCATGAATGATATTACATAGTTTCTATGTATAATTACTACTAATTAACTTTATTTCTAGTATTAATTGGAAAGTTTGACCAAGAGTCAAACTTTCAGCCCCGATGGCCTGAATTTGGCCTTATAAGAGCCGATTAGGGCCCAAACGGGGAGAAAATGAGGTTTTCAAGAGCTGAGAGTAGTATGACATAGTTTTTATGTATAATTACTACTAATTAAACTTGTTTTTAGTCTTAATTATAAAGTTTGACCAAAAGTCAAACTTTTAGTTCTTATTAGCCTGAACTAGGCCTCATTAGAGCCGAATAGGACCACAACAGGAGAAAACAAGGTTTTCAAGTACTGAGAGTGGTATTCATAGTATTTATGTACAATTAATACTAATTAACCTTATTTCTAGTGTTAATTGGGAAGTTTGACCAAAAGTCAAACTTTCAGCCCCTATTAGAGCCTGAACTAAGCTTTATAAGAGCCGAATAAAGCCCAAACAGGGAGAAAACGAGGTTTTCAAGAGATGGGAGTTGACTAACATAGTTTTTATGTATAATTACTACTAATTAAACTTATTTCTAAGTTTTACCAAAAGTCAAAGTTTCATCCCCGATTGCCTGAACTAGGCCTTATAAGAGCCGAATAGGGACCAAACGGGAGGAAAACATAGTTTTCAAGGGCCGTGATAGTATTACATAATTTATATGTACAATTACAACTAATTTACCTTTTTTATAGTGTTAATTGAGAAGTTTAATCAAAAGTCAAACTTTCAGCCCCGATTGGCGTGAACTAGGCCTTGCAATAGCCGATTAGGCCCCAAACGGGGAGAAAATGAGGTTTTCATGACCTGAGAGTAGTAATACATAGTTTTTATGTATAATTACGACTAATTAAATTAGTTCTAGTCTTAATTTTGAGAAGTTTTACCAAAAGTCAAACTTTTAGCCCTAATTGGTCTGAAGTAGCCTTATAAGGGCCGAATAAGGACCAAACGGGAGGAAAACAAGATTTTCAAGGGCCGAAATGGTATTACATAGTTCTATGTACAATTCTTTTAATTAAACTTTTTTCTAGTGATAATCGAGAAGTTTGACAGACTGAAACTTTTAGCCTCTACTGGCCTGAAAAAGTCCTTATAAGAGCCTAATAGGGTCCAAACGGGGAGAAAATACAGTTTTCAAAACTCAGGAGTAGTAATATATAGTTTTTATGTATAATTACAAATAATTATACTAGTTTCTACTCTTAATTGAGAAGTTTTACCAAAAGTCAAACTTTCAGTCTCGATTAACCTGAAACAAGACTTTATAATGGCCGATTAAGGCCCAAACGGGGAAAAAACATGGTTTCAAGAGCCGAGAGGTAGTAATATATAGTTTTTATGTAAATTACTATTCATTAAACTAGTTTCTAGTTTTAATTGAGAAGTTTTACCTGAAGTCAAACTTTCAGTCCCGATTAGCCTGAACTAGACCTTATTTGAGCTGAATAAGGCCTAAACGGGAGAAAATCATGATTTTCAAGGGCTGAGAGTGGTATTGCATAGTTTATGCATACAATTATTACTAATTAACCTTGTTTCTAATATAATTGAAAAGTTTGATCAAAAGTCAAACTTTCAGCCCTGATTAGCCTGAACTAATACTTATAAGAGCCGAATAAGGTCCAACCGGGGAGACAATAAAGTTTTCAAAAGCCAGGAGTAGTAATACATAGTTTTTATGTATAATTACTACTAATTAAACTAGTTTCTAGTCTTAATTGAGAAGTTTGACTGAATGTCAAACTTTCAGCCCCGCTTGGTCTGAACTAGGCCTCATAAGAGCCGAATAGGGACCAAACGAAAGAAAACATGATTTTCAAAGGCTTGTGAATTGTGTTACATAGTTTTTATGTACAATTACTACTAATTAGACTTTTTTTATTCTATTTTGGAAGTCTGACCAAAATTCTAACTTTCTACCCGATTAGCCAAAAAAATAGTCCTTATAATAGCCAAATAGGCTCCAAACTTAAGGAAAATATGGTTTTCAAGTGGTGAGAATGGTATTACATTATTTTTATATATAATTACTGCTAATGAACTATGTTTCTAGTGTTAATTGGGAAGTTTGAGCTAAAATCAAACTTTCAGCCTTGGTTAGCCTAAACTAAGCCTTATAAGAGCCGAGTAGGGCTCAAACGGGTGAAAATACAGTTTGCAAGAGCCTGGAGTAGTGTTACATAGTTTTTTGTATAATTACTACTAAGTAAACTTGTTTTAAGGCTTAATTAGGAAGTTTGACCAAAACTCAAACCTTATAAGTGCATATTAGGTCTCAAACGGGAAGAAAATATGGTTTTAGGTATTGAGAGTGGTATTACATAGTTTCTATATAGAATTAATGCAAATTAATCTTGTTTTTAGTTTTAATTGGGAAGTTTGGCCAAAAGTCAAACTTTCAGCTCTGATTGGCCTGAACTAAGCTTTATATAAGTGAATTGGGTACAAACAGGGAGAGAATACGGTTTTCAAGAGCCGTGGGTGGTATTATATAGTATTTATATACAATTACTACTAATTAATCTTGTTTTAGTCTTAGTTGAGAAGCTTGACCAAAATTCAAACTTTTATCCCGACTGGCCTTAACTAGGCCTTATTAGAACCTATTAGAGACCATAAGGGGAGAAAATGAGGTTTTCTACAACCAGGAGTATTATTACATAGTTTCTATGTATAGCTACTACTAATTAAACTTTTTTGTATTCTTAATTTGGAAGTTTGACCAAAAGTCAAACTTTCAGTCCTGATTAGCCTGAACTAGGGCATATCAGAGCCGAACAAGGCTCACACGGGAAGAAAACATTATTTTCAAGAGCAAGTGAGCGAAATTACATAGCTTTTATGTTATTTATTACAAATTAACATAGTTTTCAAGTCAAACTTTTAGTTCTGATTAGTCTGAAATATGCCTTATAAGAGCCGAATAGGGCCTAAACAGGGAGAAACAGAGGTTTTCAATAGCCGGGAGTAGAATTCATAGTTTTATGTATAGTTACTACAAATTAAACTTGTTTCTATTCTTAATTAGGAAGCTTGATAAAAAGTCAAACTTTCTGCTTCGATTGCCCTGAACTCGGCTTTATAAGAACCGAATAGGACCCAAACAGAGAGAAAACGTAATTTTTCAAGAGCCAAGAGTAGTATTACATAGATTCTATGAACTTCTAATTAACCTTATTCTAGTCTTAATCTAGAAGTTTGACCAAAAGTCATACTTTCAGCCCCGATTTACCTGAACTATACCTTTGAAGAGATTAATAGGGCCCAAACGGTGAATAAATATGGTTTTCAAGAGCGTTGAGTAGTATTACATAGTTTTTATGTAAATTTTCTATTAATTTAATGTGTTTCTAGTATTAATGGGAAGTTTGACTAAAAGTAAAACTTTCAGCCCCGATTGGCCTGAATTAGGCCTTGTAAGAGTCGAATAGAACCCAAACAAGAGGAAGACAAGATTTCAAGAGCCATGAGTGGTATTATACTGTTTCTATGTATAATTGCTATTAATTAACCTTGTTTCTCATTTTAGTTAGGAAGTTTGACCAACAGTCAAACTTTCAGTCCCGACTGACTTGAACTAGGGCCTTATTAGAGTCGAATAGGACCTAAATAGGAGGAAAAAGGTTTTCAAGAGATGTGAGTGGTATTATATTGTTTCTATGGATAACTACTGCTAAGTAACCTTGTTTCTAGTGTTAATTAGGAAGTTTGATCAAAAGTCAAATTTTCAGCTAATTGGCGTGAACTAGGCCTTATTATAAGAGCCGAATGGGGCGCAACTGGGAGAAAATGCAGTTTTTAAGAGCCGATAATTGTATTACATAGTTTTAATGTATAATTACTACTAATTAAACTTGTTTCTAATCTTAGTTGGGAGGTTTGATCAAAACTCAAACTTTTGCCCCCATTGGCTTGAACAAGGCCTTATAAGGGCCGAATATGACTTAAACGGAAAGAAAACATGGTTTTAAAGAGCCAAGAGTAGTATTACATACTTTCTATATTCAATTACTATAAATTAAACTTGTTTTTAGTCTTAATCTGAATGTTTGATCAAAGGTCAAACTTTTAACCCCGATTGACCTAACTTATGCATTATAAAAGCCGAATAGGGCACAAACGTGGAAAAAACATGGTTGTCAAGAGTCGGGAGTAGTATCGCATAGTTTTTATATAAAATTACTACTAATTAAACTTGTTTCTATTCTTAATCGGAAAGTTTGACCAAAAGTCAAACCTTTGGCCCTAATTGGCCTGACTACATATTATAAGAGCTTATTAGGGCCCAAACCGGAGGAAAACATAATTTTCAAGTGTCGGGAGTAGAATTACATAGTTACTACAAATTAAACTTGTTTCTATTCTTCTTAATTAGGAAGTTTGATCAAAAGTCAAACTTTCTGCCTCAATTGCCCTGAACTCGGCTTTATAAGAGCCGAATAGGATCCAAACAGAGAGAAAATGTGATTTTTCAAGAGTCGAGAGTAATATTACCTAGTTTCTATGAACTTCTAATTAACTTTATTTCTAGTCTTAATCTAGAAGTTTGACCAAGAGTCATACTTTCAACCCCGATTTACCCGAACTATGCCTTTGAAGAGTCGAATAGGGCCCAAACGGGGAATAAATATGGTTTTCAAGAGCGTTGAGTAGTATTACATAGTTTTTATGTTAAATTACTATTAATTTAATGTGTTTCTAGTATTAATTGGGAAGTTTGACCAAAAGTAAAACTTTCAGTCCCGATTGGCCTGAACTAGGCCTTGTAAGAGCGGATAGAACCCAAACAAGAGGAAGACAAGGTTTTCAAGAGCCATGAGTGGTATTATATTGTTTCTATGTATAATTGCTACTAATTAACCTTGTTTCTCATCTTAGTTGGGAAGTTTGACCAAAAGTCAAATTTTTAGGCCCGATTGACTTGAACTAGGGCCTTATTAGAGTCGAATAGGACTCTAACAGGAGGAAAACAAGGTTTTCAAGAGATGTGAGTGGTATTACATTGTTTCTATAGACAACTACTGCTAAGTAACCTTGTTTCTAGTGTTGATTGGGAAGTTTGACCAAAAGTCAAACTTTCAGCTAATTGGCGTGAACTAGGCCTTATAAGAGCCAAGTAGGGCGCATAGGGTTAAGAACCGATAACTGTATTACATAGTTTTAATGTATAATTACTACTGATTAAACTTGTTTCTAGTCTTAGTTGGGAGGTTTGATCAAAACTCAAACTTTCTGCCCCGATTGACCTGAACAAGGCCTTATAAGGGCCGAATATGACTTAAACGGGAAGAAAACATGGTTTTAAAGAGCCAAGAGTAGCATTACATACTTTATATGCTCAATTCCTACAAATTAAACTTGTTTTTAGTCTTAATCTGAAACTTTGACCAAAGGTTAAACTTTTAGCCCCGATTGACCTAGGCATTATAAAAGCCGAATAGAGCACAAAAGTGGAGAAAACATGGTTGTCAAGAGCCGGGAGTAGTATCATAAAGATTTTATGTAAAATTACTACTAATTAAACTTGTTTCTATTCTTAATTGGGAAGTTTGACCAAAAGTCAAACCTTTAGCCCTGATTTGCCTGAACTACACATTATGAGAGTTGATTAGGGCCCAAATCGGAGGAAAATATGGTTTTCAAGTGCTGAGAGTTGTATTACATAGTTTTATGTAAAATTACTGCTAATTAACCTTATTTCTAGTGTCAATTGAAACTTTAGCTAAAGTCAAACCTTCAGCCCCGATTGGCCTGAACTGTACATTATAAAAGCTGAATAGGGCCTAAACCAGAGGAAAAACATGGTGTTCAAGTGCTGAGAGTGGTATTACAGAGTTCTATGTACAATTATTATTAATAAACCTTATCTAGTGTTAATTGAAAGTTTGACCAAAAGTCAAACTTAACCCTGATTGGCCTGAACTGGGCCTTATAAGAGCTAAATAGGGCCTAAACGGGGAGAAAATGAGATTTTCAAGGGCCAAAAATGGTATTGCATAGTTTTATATATAACTACTATAAATTAAACTTGTTTTTATTCTTAATCTGAAAGCTGACCAAAAGTCAAACTTTCAGCCCCGATTGGCCTGAACTCTACCAAATAAGCGCCAAATATGGCCCAAACTAGAGGAAATCATGCTTTACAAGAGCTGAGAGTGGTATTACGTTGTTTCTATGTACAATTACTGCAATTAACCGTGTTTCTAGTATTAATTAAAAAGTTAAACTAAATATCAAACTTTTAGCTCCGATTGGTTTGAACTCAACCTTATAGAGCTAATAGGGCCCAACGGGGAGAAATTGCGGTTTTCAAGATCTGGGAGTAGTATTTCATAGTTTTTATGTTTATTACTACTAACTAAACTTGTTTCTAGTCTTAGTTTGAAAGTTTGATAAAAAATCAAACTTTCAGGCCCTAGTAGCCTGAACTAAGTCTTATAATAGCCGAATATGGCTCAAATGGGGAGAAAACATAGTTTAAAGAGCCAAGAGTTGTATTACATAATTTCTATGTACAATTACTACTACCTAAACTTGTTTCTAGTCATAATTTGGAATTTTTAATCAAAAGTCAAACTTTCAGCCACGATTGGCCTGAACTAATTATTATAGCAGCTGAATAGGACCCAAACGGGGAGTAGTATTACATAGTTTTTAGGTATAATTACTACTAATTAAACTTGTTTCTAGTCTTAATTAGAAAGTTTGGCTAAAGTCAAACTTTTAGCCTTAATTGCCCCAATTAGACCTTATAAGAGCCGAATAGGGCCAAAAACAGGGAGAAAACATGGATTTCAAGAGCCTGCTATAGTATCACATAGTTTCTATGTATAACTACTACTAATTAAACTTGTTTCTATTTTTAATTTGAAAGTTTGACAAAGTCAAACTTTCAGCCCCGATTGGGCTGAATTCGGCCATATAAGTGCCAAATAAGGTCCAAACCCTAGAAAAACATGGTTTTCAAGAGCTAAGAGTGGTATTATAAAGTTTCTATGTACAATTACTATAATTAACCTTATTCTTATCATAATTAGGAAGGTTGACTAAAAGTCAAACCTTCAGCCCTTATTGCCGGAACTAGGCCTTATAAGAGCCGAATAGGGTCTAAACAAAAGGAAAAACATGATTTTCAAGAGCCGAGAGTGGTATAACATAGTTTCTATGTACAATTACTACTAATTAACCTTTTTTCTAGTGTTAATTAGGAAGTCTGACCAAAAGTCAAAATTTCAGCCCCGATTGGCCTGAAGTAAGCCATATAGTAGGCGAATACAGCCTAAACGGGGAGGAAAATGATATTTTCAAGAGCTTGGAGTAGTATTGATAGTTTTTATATATAATTACTATGAATTAAACTTGTTTTCTATTCTTAATTTGAAAGTTTTATGAAAAAGTCAAATTTTCAACCCCCATTGGCTTGTCTAGGCCATGTAAGAGCTGAGTAGGGACTAAACGGGAGGAAAAACATAGCTTTCAAGGGCCGTGAACGGTATTACATAGTTTCTATGTATAATTAATACTGATTAACTTTATTTCTGGTGTTAATTGGGAAGTTTGACCAAAAGGCAAGTTTCCAGCCCTATTGGCCTTGCTAGGCCTTATAGGAGCCGAATAGGGGTCAAAACTGGGAGAAAATGTGATTTTCAATAGCGGGAGTAGTTATTACATAGCTTTTATGTATAATTACTACTAATTAAACTTATTCCAGTCTTAATTAGAAAGTTTTAGCAAAAGTCAAACATTCTGTCCTTATTGGCCTTAATAGGCCTTATAAGAGCCGAGTAGGGCCTAAACTGGAGGAAAACATGATTTTCAAGATCTGAGAGTGAGATTACATAGTTTTTGTGTACAAT